>RXPK01001410.1:0-89171 GCA_004143645.1 Protaetia brevitarsis
ATAGCGTTTTGAAATTTTATATTAATACAATTAATTTATAGGAATTTTGAATAATTAGGATAGGAAGAAATGTTTGCTATGAAAGAATGTTTGAAAATGGACTAAAAAAAGTCCGAACGTAACAAATAAAAAAATAATATGTACTGTATTTCCAATATTAAATAAATGTTTTCGAGATAGTGTTGGGATAATAGAAGATTTATTTTCATTATTTACATTTCCCCAGCCCTACTTATTAATTAAGTTTCGCACATAAAGTGACATAAGATAACTAGATTGTAATCTCTTAATTTATATTGTACATTTACATATGTATTTTAATACAAAAATATTAAATAAAAAATATATAATATTAAATAAAATTGTTTAAATGTCTAATATCTTTGCTGAGTAAATGGTTACCGACAACTGAAAATATCACTCAAGATAGGACCATATTTTGTAATAATTTTCATTAGGGCAATAAGTATAACTATAGATCGTTCAAGTTAGAGTTAACACTGTACTTGTATACGTTTGTGAACTTCTCATAAAATTTATATTACAACAAAACTTGAACAATCCATAAAAGAAAATTACAGTTACAAACATTCATTTGTATGCTGTGGGTAGTTTGTCGACGGGAATGATCAAAATAAAGTAACAAAGATATTATTTTCAATTTACCGAGAATATTCACAATTTTGTTTTGTTTTGAATAATTTTAGTTTAAGAGTTTATTGTATGATTTTATTTACGTGGTGTTAAGTTTTTTTCCTTAATCCAGTCATCCAAATGTCTATTGTTCGCTTGTGCTGATTTAATGCGTATTCTATTTAATATTGTCGTTGTAATGTTCTACGTCTGCGTTGAACGATTTTTGAGAGAGGGATTTTTGTAAGAAAAGCAATTGTAGGATTTTGTGAAAGGACTTCCTTGTTCGACTATTGATGTGAGTAGACGTTTTCCTTAAATAATTGTTGCCATTTTTGTTATTCATTTTGTATTTGTAATTTTTTTTTTTCTTCTTTAATTATAGTCAATCAAGGAATATTTATTGTAGTAATTGTTAGTGTATTAACGTGTTCACTTTGTAGATATAGGATCAATTATTATTTTTTATTTAGGAAGATTTATTTTAGTTTTTTCTCTCATTTATATTTTGTTAGAGTTAATTTTTCTGTTAATCTATTTTGCTGTCTTTTTATTTTTTCTATCACCTCGTTTGGCTGAGTAGAAGCTTTTGTCCACGCTTAGATTATTTTGATATGTGAAACCACGTGGATAGAAATTCAAAGGTTTTGTCTATTGAATAATCTTCCTGAACAAATAAAACCTTTCGTTTTTGCTTTGCATAAGAAATAGCATTGTCCTATTTTAAATTAGAGTCTAGTGCAGTTTTTATTTTAGGCCAGAACCTTCAGTTCAGGGTTTTTTTTTTCCGCACAATTGTAATTTAGCCCGTTTTGTAGAAATAAATTTATTGTTTAATTAGCGTCACTGGATTAAAAATTCTGCTCTTTTATTTTAAATTAAACCTTTACAATTTTTCGTGTAATTAAGAAAGTCTGATTTTCATTTACTCACAAGTTACTTTTCGTTGTTAGATTAAAGTTTTAATTCGCGAGGGTAACTCTGGGTTTAATAGTTTTCTTGTTTTATTTAAAATCTTTTCCGTCGAGCTAGCTAATATTTTATTTTCTTTTTCATTTTAAATTCAGTTTGCATTTTTTTATTTAATTCAATTAATACACAGCAGTATATTAAATTTTCTCAACAAAAGTTTCAATTTTCTTAGCATAATCTTTTCAATTTCGACAAATCAGTTCAATGTAGGTAATACAATTGAATATTTGTAACTGTAGATTAACCTTAAACCTACCAAGGTGTGCTTTTGAGGCACAATTGATTTTGAAATTGCTGAAACTTTGTAAGTTAACTGCCCACAGACTGGAGGATTTTTGTATTCTCAAAATAAACTATTGAACACAGAATGACATAAAAATTTTTTAAAAATATTTTTCCTATTTTACTAAAAAAATTAAACATAATTTACCGACACGTCCTACCAAGGTGTGTCTTTGAGGCACATACTGTTATTATACTATAAAATGCATTGCTACGTTATTTAAAACTAGGTATGTGGGTAAATCCCCCGTAATAAGATATGCTTTATATTTCGGGACTTTCCCCTTGTATGTAAGAACTTCCAGTTGCATATGAAGGGGAATTCCCTAAATGCGTTTTGCTAAAACAGTCAGCTTACAAACTGCATTACTATGAGTGTATTTGTGACTTTCCTAACGAACGCATTGGCCGTTTTAGGTGTCTATTGGTTAATTTTATTTCTTTTACCTAGTGGAGAGTATAGTATAGACCAGGTAAGCAAAATAAAGTTTTGATTGACCCCAGTAAAAATAGATTTGTTGTTTTATGCTTATTTGGTTTTGAAATTTATGCAGAAAGTATGACCGATTGGTTGACTGACCGACGCCGGCCACTAACTGAAAAGGAGTTGCTCGATGCATTGTACGAAAGTGATGAGGATTTGGGAAGGAATGTAAATGATGGTGAAGATGAAGAAGAGCCAAATGACGAAACCTCTTCTAGTGAAGCGGATTATCAAGAAACTGGCGATGAAGAAAGCGATGAACAAGAAGGAACTGACGATAGTGATGCTAATGATGAACCGCCCGGCCATTCGCAAACTTTTATTGGAAAAGATGGTACCGAGTGGAATGCCACGCCGATTGCCAAGGGAAAAGCACGTGCACACAACATAATTACAACAGCTTTGAACAAAGTGAAACTTCCACCTGGAGTGCATGTTGATACTCCTTGTGACGCATTCAATTTGTTTTTTGATGATACGGTTATTGGTATTGTGGTTACTTTCACTAATAAGGAGGCTATTCGTATTCTTGGCGATTTGTGGAAACCAGTTGACGACGTTGAAATCCGTGCTTTCTTGGGCCTTTTGATTACTGCTGGAAGAAATAAACAAGGAATGGTGGACTATAATGAGCTATGGAATCCTTTATATGGAAATCCTGTTTATCGAGCGTGTATGTCACGAAATAGATTTACTCAATTACTAAGATTTATTCGTTTTGACGATAAAGCGACCAGAACCCTCCGAAGGCAAAAGGACAAGTTGGCACCAATTAGAAACCTGTGGGACCGTGTTAATACAAACTTGCTGAAATATTATCTTCCTGGCAGTAATCTAACCATCGATGAACAACTGGTGCCTTTTAGAGGTCGTGTATCTTTCCGACAGTACCTGCCAAGCAAGCCAGATAAGTACGGTATGAAAATTTGGTGGATATGCGATGGTGGAACTAGTTATCCGTTACGTGGTATACCGTACTTAGGAAAAGAAGGTCTCAACAGAGCAGAAAACTTAGCGCAAAAGGTGGTTGAAGACCTTTGTGAACCTTTTCTGAGAACTAAAAGGAATATTACGTTCGACAACTTCTTCACCAGCTACGAGCTTGCATCCAGTTTGCTTACCAAAGGCCTAACTTGTGTAGGAACGCTCAGAAAAAATAAGCACTGCATAGCACCAAATTTTTTACCTCACAGACGACGGAATATTGAAAGCAACTTGTTTGGTTTTCAGAAGACAATGACTTTGGTATCTTATGTACCTAAGAAAAATCGCTGTGTCATATTATTATCTACAATGCACAACGACTCCACCATTGATGAGGAAAATAAAAATAAATCTGAAATCAATAAGTACTACAATTCCACGAAAGGAGGGTGGATACACTTGATCAGATGGTACATACATATTCAGTGAAACGCAAAACTAATAGGTGGCCTTTGGTCTATTTTTTCAATATAATTGATGTGTGTGGAGTAGCTTCATTTGTCATTTGGAGAAATATCCATCCTGACTGGCATATTTCCAAAAAACGAAGACTTCGCAAAATTTTCTTACGAGAAATTACAACAGAATTAGTACTGGGGCAAATTAGACGTCGTAGTTTGAGTGGCTTGCATAAAAGTCATACTTCATTGATACAAACTACGTTGAATCAAGTACCAACCACAGGGGAGTCTTCGGCTCGAGAAGTAAGAAAACGAAAACGGTGCTATATTTGCCCATCAAAGAAAAGCAGAATGTCAACACAGTTATGTGATAAGTGTAAGCAAACGGTTTGTGGTGAACATTCAGAGAAAATACTCACGTGCACAAATTGCAAACTACATAAATAACTTTCAAATATTTTACTATCTTGTACTATTTTTAAATTATATCTTCTGACACACAATATTCTTTCTATATGTTTTAATCTTACTGTATACCTACTACATGAAATAAATGCATATTTTGCTATTATTTACATCAACAATGTGTACAAATAGATGTGTGCCTGTGAGGCACACCTTGGTAGGACACGTTACGATAAAACGTTGGTAGGACTAGGGTTAAATAGACTGTCCCAAAAAGTTTTGCTGCATTTGTTTAAATATCATACCTACGGTTTTGATATTCGGAAGATTGCAGTAAAAATATCGGTGAAGTAGAGCTGATGTTTGGAAAAAATAAATATGTAATTTAAAATCTTATTTCGAAATGATTCATATTTTAGGCGAAAACCTAACACAAAATTTATTATTTCTAAAACCAAGGTTTTTTTATAAACATCGCTCATAAAAGAACACGTGCATTTTTATACTTCCTGTCGGCTCGCTTGTTGACATCACAGGAAAAATATAAATGCCCACAAGGTTCAATTGCACTTGCAATGAGTCTGCTGATACGATCTCCTCGCTTGCCAGTCGTCCAGGTTTAGCTTTGTACCATTGTACCTATACCTTTTAACGCAACTAAAGCTAACATTGTGTAAAGCTACGCACCTTTCTGCTTTGTGCCCACGGTTCTTCAGCGCTGTAATTTCTATAATGTTTACCGGCGAATATCGTATATAATTCCTTGTTTAGCACTACTCCTTTCGATGTGGTGAAGCAATGGGCGGCTAAATGCAGAATTTAAAGAAAATTAATCAAAAAGGAGAATACGATTGCTAGATCGGTACCTGATAAAACGAATGATCTGGAAATGACAGTTCCACTGCAGATTTGTTCTGTCTGTTTATAGACGGCCACCACCCAAGGATATTCGTTCTTGACAGTTTCCGAACCGCCAATGGCAAGAGTGGCGACACTTACCCTCTTAGTACCACATTCTACATAAAGTAAAATAAAAATGTATTAAAAATTTCAAAATTTAGATTTATAGCTCATTGACAGCTTTGATAGCTTTTATCATTGTTTAAATATATCTAGTTAGTCAACGTAATGCATTGTCGGAAAAAGAAAGTATTGCTCAGGGAAGTGGTGCACTCTATCGGTGAATGTGAATTGATTTGAAAACGAGATAAATATAACAGGTATCTCGGTCAGAGAGAGAGAGAGACAGATTTCTGTGTTCTATCTATCTGCGGAAACGACGGAATCCCATATCGGTGTGATGTGTGATTCACCGCATTGGCGAGTTGTGTGGCCCGGGGAAAAGGGAGGGTGGATACACGATGACGCTGTGATGACGCACTTCGCGATAATTTTCGTGTTTCTTTACATTAGAAGGTTAGTATGGTGGGGTATTCTGTTATAATATAAAGAAATTGAAAGTATATTGCAAGGCACGTTCTTGTTGACAAAACATTAATTGAACAATTTTCTAAATTGAGGTTTTTTTAAGAGCCGTTTTGCACGTACGAGAATTTTTACATAAATCATAACATAAATTATCCCATAAATTTTGGTGAGAATTTTTCTAAGAAATTTTGTCGCGATACTTCAGCTCATTTTACACAGGAATAAATTTTAACCGACATTTTCACGATATTTGTTGTTGTAAGCATAGAAATCCTAAACAAATAGCAGTTAACCGATAAACCAGCAATATATTGCTTAGATTTAGGTTACAACTTAGAAGTGCAAATGGAACTAACCTTATTCCTGTGTAAGACGACTTGAAAGTGTCGCGACAAAATTCTTAGGAAAATTCTCACCAAAATTTTCGGGCTAATTTTTGTTGTGATTTATGTAAAAATTCTCGTGCGTGTAAAACGGCTCTAAGAACAAAATATTAAAACTTAAAACAAAAAAAATATCACTGAAAAGAGAAAAGTTAAATCTAAAGGGACGAAAATTTGCCAAGAAAAAAAAACATTACATAAAACTACTTCTCAATTTTTAGTTTTCTTAGTTTTTAAATTAATAATTAAGTTATTTTGTTACCTTAATGTACTCATGTTTATGATTATATAATAATCAAAAAATGTTTTTTTTTTTATTAGGAAGAATAAATATTTAGTTTGATAATATATAATCGTTATTTTTTTATAAGTATGTACCATTTTACTTTACTTTGTCTTAGTTCTAATTTAATGTTCTAATCTTAGTTCCAATTTAATGTATACTCTATGTATACACTTTTTTCTTATATTTACAAAACATTTTTTACTTGATTTACTTATGTTTACTATTACATAATAATAGAAATTCGTTTTTTATTATAATAAATAAATATTTGGTTTGGGAGTATAAATTGCGATTTATTTTTACATATATGCACCATTTCGCAGTATGTGAAATCGAAGAGGGAGACTTACCTAGACCAAATACAATATAAATATATATATATATACGGACAAAGAATAGTTCCGCTGGCATACTATAGATGTTCCAGCTAGGCTGATTTTAGAAATGTGTACGACCAAACAAATATTAAACGTGATCTGACGTGATTAAACGTAAGTGGAATTTTCCGTTGCACAAATGCGTAAAAATATGATGACCGAAGAGTCGGTGCGAGACGAATGAAAGTGGTTTAACTGCGCGCGCAGCGAAGTGGTAGAGCGTTCATTCAATGAATTGTCATTTCGCAAAATTATTATGAAATGAATATTAAAGGAGTCAAAACAAGTAACAGTTTAGTAAATAAAACAAAAACCAACACACACATATTGGCTCAATGGATTAATATTCGTTTTATAATGAAATTAAAACATATTTTTGTGTTAAAGCGAAACTATACACACGGAATATTTGCTTTTATTTATTTCGTCAAATGCCTATTAACTTTTCATAGCACATATTATATCTTATTTACCACTGTTGATTTATTTGCGGTGATAAAATATTTTTGCTTTTAGTGGACTAGTGGACATTTAAAATAATCTTTGTTTCTTGATATATAAATTTATGTTTTTTTTTGCTAATTCTTGTCAATATATCTGCAGTTAACAGCGAAAGAATATTATCTTGCTAGAAACTTAAATAAAAATATCAGAAAATATTAAAAAAGTGTATCTATAAAATCTATAAATTTTTCTTTTTTTTTAAATTCACTCTCAGAAATACCATGATGTTTGAAAAACATAAGCTCATATTTGTTTCCAAAATTATTGTTTACTGTTTTCATAGGATAGTCGATGGCGTATCGAACAAGAATTTTTTTTATCATTTTGCTTAAAATGTAACTTAAAACATTACAGTACAAGTTTCAATCGCAGCCCAGTAAACAAAATTCAAATCTTCCGCAATTATATTGAGTAACTTCAACTTAAAGGTATTCAAATAACCATTAATGTAATACAAAATCGTAGGTAACTTCATGCTTTAATGTTGAAGTTCCTGAAAATAACTGCGCGAAATTTGAATTTGGTTTACTGGGAGAGGCCTTTACAAAAAAAATATACAACATTATTATTATTATCTGGTTGCACTTTTAAGGTATTTTCCTCAATTTTGTTTTTATCAAAGTGTACAAGTACAAGTACGCTAGCATCAGACATAAGCTTTTGTCGCTCTTGAACTTTTTCTGTTTCGTTGTTTGTAGAATCAATATAGAAAATATAATTGTTGGACATTATATTATTGTACATATCTTATAATGGTTAGAACTGTCAAACTATATATTTATAACAAAAAAATTATAAAAAAATTGAAAAAAAGAAGAGAATTAGCAGAATTCAAATTTCCTGCATTTACAATTTATAAAAGATTTTAATTTTTTTTTCGTTCGCTGCTTTTAGGAAATCTCAGATTGCTTTTGGAAATGAGACATAATACTAGAAAATTTTGTAGGTATGCAACCAGGTGCAAATGCAGACTTTTTAAAATAAATCATCAAAATTGGAATTTTTATACATCATCAATAAAAATCATCGATTATAGCGTACCTCTGTTTAATATGTTAATTAAATAGCGATAAAGTATAATGGATGCATTCATAAAGAACAACTCTCCAAACATACATTCATCCTGTAAATAACTTGGATAAATATAAACTGCAAAACTAACACCTAGCATCCGATTCTTAGAACATCTGCTTATTTATATGCCAGGGGGGTAGAATTCGCGATTATTTACGCGTATTATATACGTTACTGCCAATGAAATCGATTTCTGAATTACCTACAGCTGTAATACTCAAATGCTTCCATATCAAGTACATAGTTCGGTTGGTCCACTGTTTATTTTCGTACGTCTCTTGCCCCGCCGCTCTTTAACTACCCCCGCGAAGAAGCTACAGTGGCGCTGCTCTAAAGTACGCCAGCGGAACTATACGTCTTTGACCATATGTATACTAGTATTATCATTGTTTATATACATACTAGTTAGTCAACCTTATGGACAAAATAGTTAACGGATTTTTGAACATTTTGGACAAAAGCGGTAGATGGCAGCACGCCGTTGATGTCCGTCTCGATTTAAATATAAACTTTATAGTTAGACTACTACATACAAGATAGCTCTCTTACCTGTCGGTAAAATATTATTTAATTGCAATAGTTACCTCGTAAGTTGTAGGCAGATTGTAGGTGAGGCCCGGGGAAAGGAGAGGGTGGATAGGCGATGACGCTGTGATGACGCGCCATGCGATAATTCTTGGGTTTACATTGAAATGTTTTTTTTTGTTAGGACGAATAAATATTTAGTTTGATAATATATAATCGTTATTTTTTTACCATTTTACTTTACTTTTTTTTAGTTTCTAATTTAATGTTATGCTCTATATACGTGTGTAGTTCTAAGTTTTGTGTTATATTTATATAATAAAATTATTTTTTTACCATTTTACCTTACTTTTTTTTAGTTCTAAGTTTTGTGTTATATTTATATATTATTATAATATTTTTTATATATGTTTTATATGTTTACTATTGCATAATAGTAGAAATTCGTTTTTCATTATAAAAATAAACATGTAGTTTGGGAGTACAAATCGCCATTTATATTTACATATATGCACCACGTTACTTATTAGGTTTGTTTGTTTGTCTGATCTAAGCAGATCCACGGAATTTTACGCGTTTGTTTGTATTTTAGAGTATGATTTGTGCGTGTTTGTTTGTTTAGAGCAAGCAAATCCAGATCACAAAGAGGTTCCTCTTTCTGCTCGCGATCCGACGTCCGAGCAATTATGAGCAATTTGTGCAACATAACCTAATCGCGCTAACACCGTGTTGTAAACTATCGTTTGTAAATGTAATCCGATTTATACCTGCATCAAATATGCATGATATGGATAATATAATGATACCAATGTGATTGATGTAAAGAACGATCATTATATTTTCAAAACTTCACTTGGTAGGTACATAAATACTAGTATATGATGCATTTTTATTGTAGTCTAGATTCATTAGTTTGAAAAATTATTTTTACTTTTCTTATTCATAATAGCTGTGACAATAAGTAAATAATAAAATTAAGGTTATATTGCAATCGAGCGCGTTTGTTTGTATCATCTTTAAATCCAACTCTGAGATGCTCTCAAGTTACTCTGATGACGTCAGTAGATACTGCTCCAAGCACACAAACAAACAAAGCTATTAAAAACAGCATACATGATGACGCGTTCGCGCTCTTTCTCTTGATTGGCTGAAAAGTTACGATGTAACCTTGTATATACGGATGTTGGCCCCAAAGGTTACCTCGTAACTTTTCAGCCGCTCAAGAGAAAGAGCGCGAATGTGTCAGCATGTATGGTGTTTTTAATAAGTAAAATGATGCATATATGTAAAAATAAATGGCGATTTGTACCCCCAATATTTTTATCATTGTATAAAAAACGAAATTCTATTATTATGTAATAGTAAACATAAGTAAATCAAGTAAAAAATGTTTTGTAAATATAAGAAAAACATATAAATTTCCCGCCTTTACACCAGTTGAAGTTAGCGACAGTACCGCTATACACGGGAGAAGCGAAGATAGCAATAGGAGAGAGAAGGAGAAGAAGGTTCCAACGAAAAACCCGCGTTTTATTAAAATTTTAAATATAAAAAGGCCATCGAACTACAGATTATATATTATCAAACTAAATACTTATTCTTCTTAATAAAACAAACATTTTCTGATTATTATATAATCATAAATATAAGGAAATTAAGTTAACAAAACAACTTATTAATTTAAAAACTAAGAAAATAAAAATTGAGAAGTAGATTTATGTTTTTTTTTTTCTCGGCAAATTTTCGTCCTTTTAGATTTAACTTTTCTCTTTTCAGTGATTTTTGTTTTAAGTTTAAATATTTTATTCTTAAAAGAAAGAACCTCAATTTAGAAAATTGTTCAATTAATGTTTTGTCAACAAGAACGTGCCTTGTAATATACTTTCAATTTCTTTATATTTATAACAGAATACCTCAGAATTCTAATCTAATGTAAACAAACACGAGAATTATCGCGAGGTGCGTCATCACAGCGTCACATGTATGCACCCTCCCTTTTCCCCACAATTCGCCAATGCCAGTAAATCACCGATACGGATTCCGTCGTTTCCGCAGATGGATAAAACACAGAAATCTGTCTCTCACTCTGACCGAGATACCTGTTATATTTATCACGTTTTCAAATCAATTTACATTCACCGATAGAGTGTACCACTTCCCTGAGCAATACTTTATTTTTCCGAAAATGCATCACGTTGACTAACTAGATATATTTAAACAATGGTGTTATATTTGCCTAGACTGAGGCCCTCTGATATCCTACACTTTCTGAAAGGAATAGGATTGGAAGGCCAGCTGTAAAGCAGCAAGAATAGGGGACACAACAGATCCTTTAGGTCGCAGTGTAACATCTCCCTTCCACTTATATACATACATATACATACATCTATATCATGTATCCTACCTAGTGTACAACGTGTAAACTGCTGATCCCACTTCCCGTTTTGACACTTATAGATCGGTTTGTTCCCAGAGATGGCGTGGAACGGTTTGCAACGAATTACGGCTGTCGTATTTGTCTCCGCATCTGCACAGTCGACACTTTGTCCGTGCAATCTACAAACGACATCTTCTGAAGCGGACGAAGAAATGGGTGGGCAGCTTCCTATGATAAAGAATCGTCAAATAAGTAAATTATTAATGAATCAATACATATATTTCTTCTAATAACTGTAGCATATTTTTAAGAGGAATTTTTCAGAAAAGAATCCTTAAAAAAATTGCATAGGCAAATTATTGCATATTTATTTATTTTCTTTTGTAGAAGTGCTTAATTACACACACAGTAACCAAGTGACATTACTACAATAATAAAACTGAAATTAAATTTGAAAACCATATTTCTAAAGAAATTCGTGATTTACTTTTGGGTTAATTTAATTGACGCAACTCTAATTCTAGCTAGACTGAGTACGTGCATGACAAAGAGTCCTAAACTTGGAACATAGGGGCAAAAGGAAGCACAAGAGATTGCTGTTTGACCCAGTATGAGATTGGCAACTCCAAAAACTGAAAGTTCATGAAAATGGGCAATAATACTTCTTTTGTAGCTAATTTATATTTTTTTTTTAATGGATGCTATACTCTTTTGCGTTTCTAATTTCTGCGTACTTTTGTGAGCCCCCTCATATGGGTTTGCCATATCTATTCCACGAGTTTATTTCCACAAGTTATGACCATTTTTATGTCTAAATTGAGGTGTATTAAGTTCCGGTAAGAAAAAAATTATACCACCTTCTTTCGCACTATTACTTGATTCGGCTATGTCTTCTATTTTCGCTGGTTTGAGAATTTAACAAAAGAAATATTTCTTGTATACAAGGTGAGTCAAAACTGGGATCCTTAATTTTCTCATTGTACTTCAATGGAACAGCCTAGATTTTTTATGATGTTTCGATAAATATTAATCGGTTCAAAAAAAAACCAACTTTCATTTTTAATTTGAAATAACTTCTAAAGTCAAAGATCCCTTGTTTTTGTAATCCGTTGCCTTTGTAAACTGCTTCTAGTACTAGATTAAATAGCACTGTATCTCTCAGTGTTATTTTCGTTAGTCAAATTAATTTGTGTGGTATGTTTAGCTTTTGCATTGCCTCATATCAGTGGCGGTTTCTGTATAGGAGCACATGAGCACGTGAACCCCCTAAACAAATCGTCGATTACAAACCCATAAAATCTATTACTCGATCTTAATATATTCGTGAAACGAATAAACGACGCGACGTTCTATTCTATACATATGTATATTGCGAGCAAGCGACCGACGACGGAGCACGTGCGCCGAGTAGGCGGGACTACGTTGATTTTATCCAATGCCTAGTCGCATAAAGGACGTAGCAGAGGTGGGGAGGGATACGGCAGATTCCATATAAACAGTGCACAAATTGAGTGTGCTTCTGTGCTCGCTTTCGCTGCGTTTTCGGGTCACGTTAACAAATCGATCGACATCAACGTTCAGATATCGTGTTTTACGGATAAACTATATACTATGTATGCTTTGTTTATGAAGACTCACCGTTCACAGGTCGTAACTACCATAAGAACTAATACTGTTTGTTGGTGACAGTTTCATAATGAAACCAAGGGTGCGTAATTATTTTAATTTATTAAATAACATACTGCTGTAGTTTTTTATTAGAAAAAAACAATTATCTGAATAAATTTCTTAATTTAATGTTATTTTCATTTGAAAGTTGTTTTGATATTTTAGGATAACGGTGTATTTCTTTATACTTTAAGTTTTAACAGAATTTTCGTGACTATATATAAACATTATATTATTTATTTCACTATTACTATATTTTTCCGTTTTGGAGGGATTTGTTTCCAGGTATTTTGTTTGTTTTCTGGCTCTCTGTTTCGTACGTGCGAGCGAGAGAGCCAGTGTGATATAGATATCGGGGTGGCTCACATGGGTTGTTTTCTTTTGCTTGGAATTTAAAAATTTTAATATATTAATGTATTAATTTGTTGGTGATATTAAGCCAGTGCTCAATGTTTAACTACGCTCGTGCAGTTTAGGTGAGTAATTAATACAGGTCTGTATTAAATTTAATTTTATATTTTAGTTTTAGGTATAAGAAGATTTTCAAAGAATTGTAGATGATAAAAGTTGATATAATTAACACAATAATCCTGGTTGTAACAATTTAAATACTTAGTGTTCATTTATAAATATCTTAAATTTAACTTTGTAAAAAAAAGGAAATTAGACAATATATTTGTTAAAAAAAACTATCTATTTTATTTAAAACACTGATTTAAATTTTCGTTTGAGGTAATTCATCTACAGCAATACGTTTATTAAACCCGCGCACATAAAATCACAAACTTAAACTCGTAAATCTTTAACTGTTCCCAAAAAACGTACATTTCCCTCAAAGATACAAATAATAATTGATTTTTTTAGAACAACAAAAATAAATTGGCAACAGCACAGCCGCAGTTAAAAACTACGCCGCATCCTTAAATCCCTCTGCAAAAAGCCGACAAAACAAAGACCCCACTAATGCGCTTTGGTGCAGCCGACAAACAAAAAAGAATATATATAGTACGTAAAAAAAGTAATGAAATGAAATATACAGTACGTAAAAAAGATAATGAAATGCACACAAAACAAACAAAGTAATATTGTAAGTAAACACTAAACCAATATATAAATAATAACTACGAATGCGAACAGTTTTACTGTGCAATATTTGAAAGACAATTTTAATTCGTTTAGTTATGAACAACAAATTCAAGTTAAACGTATGGGCGTACCAAAACCAGAACTTAATTTGACGCAAACTACAAAGGGCAAATTTAGAGATTTTACAAAGAAAATTTAAGAAGGATATGTACGAAAAAAATGATTGGATTTTAGTTAAAAATTTGCATGTTCTTGATTTTGTGAACACCCTACGTTTCCGACCACGAGCCGCTACTGGGAACAGCTTAGATTTTTTATGGTGTTTCGATAAATATTTATCGGTTCAAAAACAAAACCAACTTTCATTTTTAATTTGAAATAACTTCTAAAGTCAAAGATCCCTTGTTTTTGTAATCCGCTGCCTTTGTAAACTGCTTCTAGTACTAGATTAAATAGCACTGTATCTCTCAGTGTCATTTTCGTTAGCCAAATTAATTTGTGTGGTATGTTTAGCTTTTGCATTGCCTTATATATTTTTCTTCTCTCTATTGAGTTGTGCGCTTCCATAAAATCAATTAGGAGGATATGCAAACTCAGATTTTGTTCGTAGCTTTGATTTAGTACCATCATTGTTTATATACATACTAGTTAGTCAACCTTATGGACAAAATAGTTAACGGATTTTTTAACATTTTGGACAAAAGCGGTAGATGGCAGCACGACGTTGGTGCCCATCTCGATTTAAAATATAAGTTTTATAGTTAGACTACGAACTACAAGATGGCCCTCTTACGCGTCCGCAAAATATTATTCACTTGCAATAAGGTTTGTTTGTTTGGCTGATCTAAGCAGATACAAGGAATTTTACGCGTTTGTATTTTAGATGAGGATTCGTGCGTGTTTGTTTGTTTAGAGCAAGCAAATCCAGATCACAAAGAGGTGCCTCTTCCTCCTCCCGATTCGGCGATTCCGGTGTCCGAGCAATTACGAGCAATTTGTGGAAATCCTATGTTCAACGCGTGTGTGAACTTGTAAAGGTACATAACCTAACCGCTCTAACACCGTGTTGTAAACTGTCGTTTATAAATTTAATCAGATATATAACAACATCAAATATGCGATAAATGGATAACATAATAATAATAAAATAATAATAGATACCAATGTAATTAATGTAAATAACGATCATTAAATTTTAAAAACTTCACTTGGTAGATACATAAATACTAGTATATGATGCATTTTTTATTGTAGTCTAGATTCATTAGTTTGAAAAATTACTTTTACTTTTCCTATTCATAATAGCTGTGACAATTTGACAATAGTAAATAATAAAATTAAGGTTATATTGCAATCGAGCGCGTTTGTTTGTACCCATCTTTAAATCCAGCTCTGAGACGCTCTCAAGTTACTCTCATGACGTCAGTAGATCTGCTTCAAGCACACAAACAAAGAAAGTTATAGTTGCCTCGTAAGTTTTCAACCAATCAAGAGAAAGTGCGCGAACGCGTCACCATGTATACTGTATTTTAATAAGTGAAATGGTGCATACATGTAAAAAAAAACGAATTTCTATTATTATCTATATACCTAATAGTAAAGATAAGTAAATCAAGTAAAACATGTTTTGTAAATATAAGAAAAAACGATGACATAGAGCATAACATTAAAGTAGAACCAAGAAAAAGTCAAACAGTAAAGTAACATGGTACATACATGTAAAAAAAAATAACGATTATATGTTATCAAACTAAATATTTATTCTTCTTATTATTATATAATCATAAACATAAGCAAATTAAGTTAACAAAATAACTTATTAATTTAAAAACTAAGAAAACTAAAAGTTGAGAAGTAGTTTTATGTAATGTTTTTTATTCTTGGCAAATTTTCGTCCTTTTAGATTTTTTCTCTTTTCAGTGATACTTTTTTGTTTTAAGTTTAAATATTTATTCTTAAAAAAAATCTCAATTTAGAAAATTGTTCAATTAATGTTTTCTCAACAAGAACGTGTGTTGTAATATACGAGCGAACACACGCACATTGGCACAGGTGTTGCTAGACAGGCACCCGATTGCCCGTATAAATCCTCTAGTTGTTTTGGCCGAGTAAGAAAAACACACCCATGTATAAAAACTACATGCGCCCGTAAATCACGTGGAATATTTCAATGCACAGTGATGACGCGTATATACATAACTTACGCAGCTGTGTTTTCGCAATATTCTAGGCTTTGGCGGCGTCTTAGATGTAGTTTATATAAATATATCCGTTCAGGCTTTCATTGAAAAATAAGAATTGCTAAAATATATTATAATAATAATTTATATTTTGAATAAGTTTTAAACTCCGTAACAAGATAAAATATAATTGTATGACTTATTGAAATAGGTAAAAGTGACATTTTCTTTATTTCTCCTACTTCATTGAAAAAAAGAAACAAGTAGGAATAAATAGTCACTATAACTATTTAAAATAATAAAATAAAAACTTGGTAAGTCTTTTTATCATTGATTAGAAATGATTTACATATTATTAATATCAAAACATTGTAATTTTCCACAAGAATATTTCTGAAAGTCGTGGTAAGTTTGTTATATCTAGCGGCACGTTAAATTTAAACGATTATCAACAAAATCTTATCATTTAATCTTAATAAATACAATCAACGCCCCCACCTCAAGACTTCTAGGCCAAAAAACAGGGGAAGCTCTTTTCACTAAATTATATTAATTATTGTTACTGTTCATTGTAATTTAATAAGTTTTTAAAATTTGTAACCACATAATTCTTTCTAGATTTTCCTTTGCAAATATGAAGTTCTCTTACATGTAAATACAGAACCTTATATAATATTCTCTACTGAATTCGCAAAAATATGTACATATGCAAGTTTCTAGGCATAGACTGCGTGTAGGCAACGCCACTGAGTTTTCCGCTTCCCCGCTTCTCTGAAGGCGCTTGTCCGTCCTTTAATTTATAACAGAATACTAACCTTCTAATGTAAACAAACACGAGAATTATCGCGAGGCGCGTCATCACAGCGTCATCGTGTCTCCACCCTCCCTTTTCCCCGGGCCACGCAACTTAGATCAGACAAACAAACAAACCTATAGCCAATGCGAGTACATCACACATCACACCGATACGGGATCCGTCGTTTCCGCAGATAGATAGATAGAACACAGAAATCTGTCGTTCTCTCTGATCGAGATACCTGTTATATTTGCCGCGTTTTCAAATCAATTTACATTCACCGATAGAGTGCACCACTTCCCAGCCCAATACTTTATTTTTCCGACAATGCATTACGTTGACTAACTAGATATATTTAAACAATGGTACCATTCTTAATGTAAAGATCGGAGTCGTCGCACAGTGGACTGAGTCAGTGTTCAGTTTGAGACATTTGGTAAAAATTAAATCATTGAATTTCATCCATCTTTTGGCTCTCATATTTTTCTTCAATAGTCCTCTTTTGTTATTTAGAATCGATAAATCCGTAACCAAATATGGAGTAGTCTGGATTCTGGATTGTTGGTTGGGAAGGGTGGCTAGCCATACGCACTTAGGCCATTCTAACCGGGCCCATTGTGCTACCTTCCCTAGGCGGGGCCACTTACCCGTAGCCTACTCGAGCCAACCCAAGCGAAGAATGAACTCGAGCAATGTAGCATGTGAGGTGCTGCCAAAGCTGACCATACTCGGTCAGAACTCCCCTAGGATGGAACCTCTAAATTGGGCAACGTTTGAGACGCCGCCAATGCTTAGAATATTGCGAAAACATAGCTGCGTTGTGGTTCGTGTCGAACAAACAAGGTATGTATATACGCCTCATCACTGTGCATATAAATATTCCACGTGATTTACGGGCGCATGTAGCTTTTATACATGGGTGTGTTTCTTATTCGGTGAAAACAACGCTCAGTATTCTGGGAAAGAGCTGCTGTACGGGGCGAAATTAAAATTAAAGGAAGAAGGTTACACAAAAGTGCCCAAGCTTTAGGTTATTTCATTTCAAATCCCGAGAAAGCCAACGAATTGCTGCGTCTTTGTGAGAGTAAACCGAAAAAAGTAAAAACATATACCAGATAAGGCTCTATCAATGATTACTTCTTTGGATCTTTCAAAGCGCGAATATCAATTACTGAGAAACTTAACTAAGCATGAAGAATCTTTCTCATTCCCATCTTATTACAGTATTCAATTTTCGAAATATGAATGTTATTCCGATAAATAATCTATAATTATGTTACTATAACACATCATAGTTCAGTTTTCTTTCCCATACAGCTCCCATCTCTTCACATAATCCATTTTTGTCTCTTAGATCCTGGCCCTCTGCGGGTGAGTGAACTTTTACTATTGTAAACGAACACATGCTTGTTAGAATTTCATTGTTGCCCTACTATCGATGCTCCATCTAATTTTCACAATAGCATCCTTAAAATATGAATATATCCCATATTTACTTTACTACCTTAAATGACCAGTCTAGTTTATTGTCGAAAAAAAAACCTAAGTTGCTGAAAGTTCATTGTAATTAAATAAATATTTTATATTTTGAGGTTTTATAATTGATAGTCCATTGTAACGGGAGATAGCTCTTTAAGCAAGACCAAAACTAGTATCAGAGTAAAGGCTCTGCTCCGATAAGCCATTGAAAAGTGCCCCTAAAGCTATCGGGCTGAAATTAAAGGAAATGAGTGCTACTGTCACACATTCTGTAAATACCAAAAATTAGCTCAGTCGATGCCACCCCATTCAAGATATTAGCATAAGGGAGGAAAAATTCAATATTTTTTTTCTCAGGAATTACTTAAGCTATCACGTTCAAAAAATCATGTAGGTAAACACTGATTATGGGCATTCTATAAAAAATCAAGAACGAATTCCATCCACTCAGATCAAAGTTATCACTATTTTGCCCTTTTGAGGGGTGGTTTTTTTGAGTTTGGTTCAAGGTGCCAACTTCGCTTTTTGTTATATTAGACTGTATACATTTAGGTTTATTATATGTTTTTTTTTCAGTTTTTTCTGTGTGGTAGAACATGTAAATAAAAAATAAAATCCCTTTGAATGATCTTAATAGGAGCAATTTGTTATTGTTTATTTTAGGGTTAAAGTAGTTGTTCATCCCCCAATTTCAGGATTATTTGTAGGTATGTTTCAGCCCTAGTAGTTGTGAAAGTATCGCATCATAAAAAAATAATATTTATTTCCGTACACGCAGTTGAAAGTTATTGTTATTTTTCCTTTTTAAAGAGTGTTTTTGTTTAGCTAAGCTTAATATGTCAACCAACTTTTTTAAATAATAATAATAAAATTTCTGATGTTACATTTATTATTAATGTATTTTTTAATCAATATAAAATGATATTTATACCCGTACACAAAGTTCAAAGTTCCCTTTCAGGGGTAGTTTTTTGAATTTAAGGTTCCAACTTGACCTTCTGTTGTATAGTAATGCCTACATTTGGGTTTACTATATACTTTCTTTCTCTTGATTTGCAATCTTCACTGATACTTTTGGGAAGAATGAATAGCTCCAAATAAGTATTTCTATCATGTTCATCGTTTATTTACTTGTGTAATATTCTTGTGATATATTTTCGGGAGAGGGTACTAAATGATGTGCTCTCTTTGACTGTTTCACATATACTATATTGCACACTGCTCAAAGTATAACAAAAACTTAGACTAAAACTTATACGTATAGCTTATACATTACAACTTGTTTAAGTTTTTTTCTTCCAGATATTTTTATTAGCAAACCACCGCGATTAATACACTTATGTGAGAACATATTTTAACTTATTTTCTACAGCACTGTTGTTTATTCCACATAAGGAAATTACATTAAACAACAGTCTCCAAACTCTCACAATCAAATAACTGTCATATTAAAATAAATTATGCACGTCTCAGAACATTGATTAAAGAAATATGTATAATAAATGTATATATCTATTTTGCAGTAAGAACCAAAGTAAAATACGAATAGCGGTTCTGTTCAACATTAAGAAAATCATAACAACTATAAATACATAGCTTGTTGCAATAACAAATATGGATAGAATTATGTTATTACTAGAACAATAAATATCTAACAGAGATATGATATTGTACCGAAACGCGTACATTTATAGGTAACAAAAAATCAAGTCAAATTCTTAAATCCAACTTGAGAAAATATTCCTCAAAAGGAGAAAATACCCATAACTTCGAACAGCCTGTACGGAATTAAATATTATTTTATTGTTACAATATTCTTTTTTATATGTCGATGCTTTTATGCATACTAGGGCTGAAATGTACATATAAGTAGTCCTGAATCCTATCAATGAATAATTATTTTATCCTTAACATAATGAATAATCCAATGCTGCTGCAAAAATCAAAGAGGTTTTATTTTTTATTTGTATTACTTCACTGAAAGAATTTGACAAAATATATAATAAACCCAAATATAATTATACACTCTTGTATAATAAAAAGTGAAATTGGCACCTTAAACCCAATCCAAAGGAATCACCCCTCAAAAAGGGAAGATAATAATTACTTTGGACTACGTGTACGGAATTAAATATTGTTTTATTGTTACAATATGCTTTTGTATATTTCGGTGCTTTTATAAGTAAGGGGCTAAAACATTTATACAAATAATCCTGAAATCAATCGATGAATAATATTATTATTTTAGCCCTAAAATAACCAATAACAACTTACTCCTACTAAAATCATTGAAAGAGATTTTATTTTTTATTTACATGTTCTACCACACAGAAAAGCTGGAAAAAATATATAGTAAATCTATATGTATACAGTTTAATATAACAAAAAACCAAGTTGGCACCTTAAACCAAACTCAAAAAAACCACCCCTCAAAAGGGGAAAATAGTGATAACTTTGAATTGAGTGGATGGAATTAGTTGTTGATATTTTATAGAATGCCCATAATCAGTGTTTACTTAAATAATTTTTTTGAACGTGATAGCTTAAGTAGTTCCGGAGAAAAAAAATATTGAATTTTTCCACCCTTATGCTAATATATCGAATGGGGTGGCATCGATTGAGCTAATTTTTGGTATTTACAGTATGTGTGACTGTAGTACTCATTCGCTATAATTTCAACTAGTGATGGGGCAATCGGATCCAAAAAGTATTCAATAAGCGTAAAAAGCAAATATCGGTTCATAGAGATACCGATTCTTTTTAGTCGATAAGGAAAAAGAATCGTTAAGCAAAATGTAGCCGATAAGGAAAAATATTCCTTAAGCCAGAGACAACATGAGACGTGCAACTACGGGTTAATTTTTGGTTCGCAAAACTATACTGGTCGACTGTCTGGGAAAGTGTACTGAGGTGGCGCAAGCAACGATAATAGCGCGTAATTTAAACTGTGTATATGGCTATTATGGTTTTATTTAATTTTATTAATTCATGTAAAATCGGGAAAATGACACACAGATTTAGTTATTGTATTATGTATATATATATTTAAGCAAATAGATACAATTTTATATTTAAAAAGTAAATCTAAGTAAATATAAAAGAATTACATTACAAATAACAAATCACAAAATTTTCATAAAACAAACTATCGAAAAATGTCATTTATTCATTTGCATATCCTCTGACAATAACAATTTTTACAAGTTGATACAAAAAATATATCTCTGATTGAACTGCCAACAATATTATTAGGAGGCGAGATAAAAGTATACCCCAAGAAAGATAACACATTTAACAATAAAATCGGATTTACAATAAAACTATGTGCGAATTTGAAATAGGTGCAAAAGTCAAGTTACTAAAAGTAAATTGTGAAAAAAATCTTAATTGCATTCGGCAAAGTATAAGCGTAAAAAGCATCTCAAGAAATAAATTACGTGTGTTCGCAAAGGGAATGTCTGGGCTATTATAAACACCGTGTAAACACCACTAAACACAAAATACAATAGCAATTAAGCTAGATAAGCACTCTTCACTATCGCTTTTTTCAAACAAACACGTGTTGACAATTGTGGAACCACAACAACAAGCTGACAACAGAGTGAATACGGCAGTGACAAAGAGCGTTTCATCACGTTTTATAACCGGGGTCACAGTGATTTTCAGGAGCACCAACCCACGTATTGCCAACCATTACAAACGCAAAATCCTAACTTGACGGTGGCGCCCCGTCAGTACACTTTCCAGCTTGCTAAACAAAGTTCGCTATATGTGCGAATTTATAAAGCAAACAAAGATAGCCAATGCAATAATTTTCCGAACCTTTTTTTGTATCTAGTTGCACGTCTCATGTTGTCTCTGCTTAAGCATCACATAGTCGAGCCCATGTATGTATGTATATGTACATGTAAACACCGAGGCCGAGGCGAGTATATTTGCGGCATATTTCTTTTGATTTTTTTGCGATTTCTTATACGTTAGCTGCATATTATTTGTATAGAATTGTCTTAATACACACGCATACGTTATTTTAGTGGAACTAGAATTACATTATCATTGGTTTAATATGATTTAGGTAAATTTTAGTGGTGGTGCATTTGCATAATAAATACAAGTATTTTTTTTTGTTTAGTTACGAAATACATAATAAAATAATCGAAGTAATATTAATGTATGCTAATAAAATTTTCTGTTTAGTCTGTTAAAGTAACATAAAAATGAAAAAAAAAAAACTGAGATTTGGGAATTTCTGTTTTCTGATTCATAAATAAGGATAAAGATAGTTGCATTTACACCTAACATCTTTTTTTTTCTTTTATAAGGGATGGCTTAATCAGGTTGATAAACTACACATTTATTATGAAAAGCAATTAGTGGAGTCCTGTATGTACAAACCCAGTTCTTTTTTACGACATTTGCTTTTTTCATTGAAATTACACTGCTTTGGATAATAAAGAAAAGATAAAACAAACAAAAAAGTGTTCATATTCGTAAAAACGCCGAACAAAACACCGAAGTCTTTACTATAAAAGAGTATATACATAATACGAAACCCTGTTTTTTGTTAAAACTCACGGACATATACAGCAGGTAATTTGAAATTTCTATGTCTTATCAGCAGGGCAAACTAAAATATATTTCTTAATGGGAAAGCGGCAGATAAAATACAAGTATAATATTCATATTTTCTATATGCTTTTTTAAAAGCCGATACGTAATAACTATAGTAAGTTACTATAAACCGCAAAAAATCGTTATCGCACACGTGCATGAAATCAAAATAAACATTTCGTTGTATTCGACATTTAAGAGGCATGCCTGTCATGCATATTTAAGCTAGATATTTTAAACTGTATTTATTTTTTAACTAAAGCATTAGACTTGATAATAAAATAAAAGCAATGCAAAAAAATATACAGGTGAACAAAAACATACTTTTAATTCTCGCTATCTTTAAGGCAAGTAACTTTGTGTATAATGAATAATAGCGACACTTTTGTCTAAGTCTACTTTTAAAAAAAGAGTGGGTAGGAATTAATATTTGAAATAGAAAATCCTAAATTAGTAAGGAACTACAAGAGGTAGGTATAGGAAAACATTAATACAATTTTAAAGACCGTTAAAATTAGAATTTAAATCAGGTAATAAATATAGGGTGTTCCATTTACAATAAGAAACTTACTTGCCTTTAAAGACAGAGAAAATTAAAGTATGTATCTGTTCACCCTGTATATTTTTTGCATTACTTTCATTTTATTATCAAGTCTAATGCTTTAGTCAAAAAATAAATATAATTTAAAATATCTAGCTTAAATATGCATGACAGGCATGTCTCTTAAATTTTGATCTACATTTTGAAGAATAGTTAATTATCTCGTAAACGAGTCGAGTTAGGCATAAGAAACCTAACACCAACTTGTCTTTATTTAGTCTGTACTATCAAAATATGTCATAATAAATGGTGTTTTTTTACAACTTTGGTGTGTAACTTTTCTTTGAGTCAACCCTGTATACTTCAAAATAATTTTGAAATGTGGTCCTTCTGAACCTGTATAACCTTAACAAAAAAAATTGAAAATATGTTACCAGTTTTCGTATATAAACCGACGCGAATGTGGTGGCCCACCTGTATATAAGAAACAACAAAAGTAAGTTTATTAGCATACATTAATATTACTTCGATTACTTTATTATGTATTTCGTAACTAAACAAAAAAAAAATACTTGTGTTTATTATGCAAATGCACCACCACTAAAATTTACCTAAATCATATTAAACTAATGATAATGTAATTTTAGTTCCACTAAAATAACGTATGCAACGTAAGACAATTCTATACAAATAATATGCAGCTAGCGTATATGGAATCGCAAAAAAAATCTGCGTTGATTTTCTTTTCATATTAAATTCTAAAATATGTATGTAGATAAAAAGAGTGAGATTACCAATAAGTTTGTCGTGACAAAAACGCAAAAAACTTATTTTTTTTTTTAGCTCCGCTAATACGATATAAAGCAAGAGAAATAGCCGCTTCTTTGGGACATTCTACATTCAGTGCTTCTTCTGGTTGGCTCAATAAATTTAGAATCCGTCACAATATAAGTTTTAAAGCGATTTCGGGAGAAGGCGCTTCGGTTAATACTGAAGATGTTTCATCGTTTTTAAAAAAATGTCCTTTGATTAAGGGATATTCACCGAGAGACATCTATAATGCCGACGAGACAGGCCTGTATTTTAGGGCTCTACCCGACAAAACGCTCACATTAAAGAAGGAAAAATGTATTGGGGGTAAGTATCCCAAAGAGAGGTTTATAATTTTGCATTGTGCAAATATGGCGGGTGAAAAAGAAAAACTCCTAATCATTGGTAAGGCAGCTAAACCCAGAGCTTTTAAAAACATTAACATAAATAACCTGCCTGTAACTTGGAAATACAATAAGAAAGGATGACAGGACAAATTATGACAGAGTGGTTGCCTGTGGAAGACCTAGATTGCAAAATGGCTAAAGAAAAAATAAACATTTTGTTATTTTTGACAATGCGGGATCTCATCCGAAAGACGTTCGCTTAAGTAATATAAAAATATTATTTTCACCCTCTAATTGTACATCAGCTTGTCAACCACTTGACCAGGGGATTATAAAGAATTTTAAAACTTATTACCGAAGTCTAATACTCAAACATCTGCTAGTAAACATTGAAACTGCTGGTCCAGCTTTTGAGTTAATAAAGAAAATTACACCACTGGATGCAGTTTATTTGGCAAAAACCGCTTGGGACCAAGTAACCAAAGAGACAGTTTAAAATTGCTTCCGCAAAGCAGGATTTAATCATGCAAATATGCAAAGTGAAGACCAGTTAACTGAGGCTGATATATCTGGCCTAGAAGATGATTTGCCTCTTAGTGTACTTTCAGATATCCTCAAAAATAAGAATTTATTGAAATTGACGGATAATGAAAACCTTAATGATTTTTTGAACGTAGATGAACAATTGTATGTTGAAGATCCAGATTCAGAACAAGAAATTACAAATCCAGTTGAAATACAAGAACTTTCGGAAGATTCTGATGTCGATGAGGTTCCAGTGCCAACAGAAGCTATCCCAAATTATGATAAAGCTATTACCCTGACCAAGCAGCTCAAAAGTTTTGTCGAAAATCACGGAGATACAGAGTCTTTGGAGCTTCTTCTAAATTAGAAATACGATTTCAAGACGCCATTTTAAAGAAAAAGAGAAGACAAACAACAATATATGAATTTTTGCGTCCTTAAAGTGACTATTCATTTCACTGTTTTGTATTACATACTACATCTATGTATCTATGTACATATTATATTATACTTTGTATATATCTAAAGGAAATAAACTTTTTTTCTTAAGTTTAAAGTTTCTTATTTATTTTAAAAACATTTATATCCATATACGATTTAAATGTCCCAGTTTCTTTAATATATTCATTTTTCGTTAAAACACGATTTTTGTTGTATCTACTACATATTTCTTTTCTGCGGACATCCCTCCTGAACGGACAACTTCAGTTGGTCCCGTTGGTGTCCGTTCAAGGGAGATTTCACTGTATATGCACTTTGCATATAATCCGGTCTCTAGTTATGAGACAGAGAGTTGGTATTTCGTGTGTTAGTTATTTAAGAACTTTGGCACATACTTAGTAAGTCATATTTTACAGTATGGATTTGGAATACGGCAAAATCACCTTCGTAGGTGTTATGAAGAAATTTGAAGTCCTTGCTGAGGATTATACTATTACCGAAGGTAAAATGCTCGATATCCCGGTATCTGGACACGGCAAGTACGACTCAACATTTGGTGAGTATGCGCCGGTAGAACACGGAATCCCAAGCCTTCAATATTAATTGTTTCAGTGAATATGAAAATAAAATACCATGGTAATCTTCGTTTTTACAAGAAAGGTGAGGACGTCTACTTGGAGTATTACGATTCTGGAGCTGATATAAGTTGTGACCAGGGTTACTTTTATTTGGAAAATCTTGACTCTACAGAAAAGGGTAAGCAGTATTACTAGGGTTGCCATTTTTCAATCTACTCAAAACCTGTCATTCTTATACTTAGTCTCCAAATCAGGGTCAAAAGTAGTATTGGGACCTTTTTTTTATTAGGACATAGATTCATTTAGTAATATATAATATGCTATTATCTCTATGTAATGGCCTTTTATATATATATACTCGCCTCGGCCTCGGTGTCTACATATATATACATCGACTCGACTATGTGATGCTTAATGGCTTTGATGCCATTCCCAGTTTTCTTATTAGAGATTGCGCAGGCATTTTTGCAAAGCCCTTGCACATCATATTTAATTTAATATTAGAACATTCTAAAATGCCATCAATTTGGAAAATAGCGCATATATGTCCTGTTCTGAAGAAGAGTGACCCATCTGAGCTTCATAACTATCGACCCATATCACTAATATGCAACTTTGCTAAAATTTTTGAAACTGTTTTATATAAGCACATCTATTCCTCGATTTGTAATTTAATATCCCCAGTACAACATGGTTTCATGCAAAATAGGTCGACGGTAACTAACTTGGCTTGCTTCACCCAATTTGTTTCCGAAGTTATTGATAACAGGGGACAGGTCGACGTAATATACCTGGATTTTCAGAAGGCATTTGATCAGGTAGATCATCATGTTCTTTTAGCTAAAATGCGTTCCTTCGGCTTTTCTAACTCCCTGTTGAATTTCTTTAAATCTTATTTGCTAAATAGGAAACAATGTGTCAAGTATCGTAATTTTATATCTAAGTTCATTATCCCTACATCAGGCGTCCGCAAGGCTCGAATTTAGGACCACTTCTATTTTTAATTTTTATTAATGACCTTGTTAATGATATATCCTGTCAAAAACTGATGTTTGCTGACGATTTAAAGTTGTTTGCCTCTATTGATTCTGTTGAGGACTGTAGAGTACTTCAATTAAATATCAACACTGTTGTTTCCTGGTGTAGTAAATGCAGGCTTTCACTTAATGTTTCTAAGTGTAATTCTATGATTTTTACTAAAAAGATCAACCCCGTTACTTTTTCTTATACTATCTCCGATACTACTTTAATCTCTGTAAGTTTAACGAAAGATCTGGGAGTGTTATTTGATCCCAAACTTTCCTTTTCTCATCACATAGCAGATGTTGTCGCACGTACCTTTAAATTTATGGTTTATTTACCGCAATTGTAGAGATTTTCGTGATACCAGGACGTTGCGTACGTTGTTCTTTTCTTTGATACGCTCTAATTTAGAATATGCAATTTTAATATGGTTTCCTATTTACTCAATTCATATAAATAATATTGAATCGGTTCAAAGAAAGTTTTTAAAGTTTCTTTACTTTTTAGCTGAGGGATCTTATCCACTAAGGGGTTTTGATTATGGGATACTTTTAGCCAAATTCAACTTTGAATCATTGCAAGTTAGAAGAATGGTTAGTTTGATTAAATTTTTATTTAACCTGGTGCATAATAGAATCGACTGCCCGTGGCTTTTACATAAACTTAACTTTTTCATACCTAGGCTGAATTGCCGCTATCACCCTACATTTTATTGTGATCAACATAGATCCAATGTGCTGCTCCGATCTCCCGTCTCATTAATGTGTGATCACTTTAATAGACTTTCAGATGTATGCGACATCAACAATGATGGCTTGAAATTTATTGTAAAGTGTGCTTACGCCTCTTTCAATCAGTTATAGTCTATTTTCTTTTTCTTTTTTTCTTCATTGTTTTCCTGACTATTTCATGATATTATTTTGTTCTTTGAATTATGTAAGCAAATTCTTATAGTTTTCTTTTACACTTAAATCTTAGTTTGTAAGAATGAATGATTTCTACTTTGTTAATGTTCCTTGGCATGTACTTTTCTTTTTCCTCTATGTATTTTCCTGTAATTGGGTGTTAAAAACCTGTTGGAAATATATTATTATTATTATTATTAACGAATATTTTTCCTTATCGGCTACATTTTGCTTAACGATTCTTTTTCCTTATCGACTAAAAAGAATCGGTATCTGTATGAACCGATATTTGAATCGTTTAGCAAAAGAATCAGAATCGTTAAGAAAAAGTTCCGATTTTTCTTAGCGTAGTGACTACATATCCGTTTACGCTTATTGAATACTTTTTGGATCCGATTGCCCCATCACTAATTTCAACTCGATAGCTTTAGGGGCACTTTTCAATGGCTTATCGGAGCAGAGCCTTTAAATTAATAATAGCCAAATATTATTATAGTTATGCACCATTAAATTCTACAAAAACTTTTGTAGACACGCATAACTGTAGGCATGTACTAACCTGGTCGCGTACACTTCAGGTTATCAATCGAGGGACTCCATTCGCCGGTAACACATCGAATTGAGATGGACGTCTCACTGGCGAAACAATTCAATAGAATTATCGTATCGTAAGGAACCCACGCATTCTCCCGGTACGTTTTCCCGAAAACCCAACTGAATCTGCCGTATTCGATGTGCTTGGGCAGCTTACATCCCAATTTCCTGTGGTAGAAGAAATCTTTTGTGATCTCGAGAGTCGTCTTGCCTCTGAGCCAGTCGAAATATCGGGAAATTCTCGAAAAGAACATGTAAGTGGCGTCCGATTCCGAAGTAATGTAGCTAGTTACTCCCTTCAGGTAATGTCGCCAGGGATTCGATTTGAAAGATAGACCGGCGCCGTGTATGCCTTTGCACTTGGATTGATCTAAGAATCGAATTTTGTGTTAAAATCTCCAGGACACTAACATCGTTACTATACCATGTATTACCATTAATGTAAGTGCCACATAATTTGTCGTCGTTAGTTTGAAACGAATGCGAGTAGATTGCAGGTAAGTTGCCTTGGCACGTCCTTCGTTGCCATATCTGGACGTTGAAGTCGCTAGGATCTTCACAAGGAACCACTTCAGTTCCATTGTATTGCCATCCCACGGCCTTAAGAAGAAATGTTGATTAGAATTATTGTTCGTATGTAGCATGCCGAGGAAGTAAAGTATCCGAAAGAGTTTTGCGAAGAAAAACGAGGGAATTTAAAAACAAGTAGTTTGACAAAAGGGGCCTACATGAGGAGGAAAATTAATATAATGACTGACAGCCAGGCTATCATCAAGGCAGTCTCGAACCCTGTAAGTAGGTCACAACCAGTTAGAGACTGCAAACAATCCCTCAATGCACTGGCACGAGACTACACGGTGTCTCTGATTTGGGTGCTGGGACATGAGGATATAAAAGGCAATGTAATAGCCGATGAACTAGCCAAGGAGGGCTCTAAAAGACACTTCATGTGTTCAGAGCCTATATACCAAGGATTCCGCAAGATAGGAAATCTGAACCTGCTTAGATAAAGAAAGTACAAAGAAATGAAGGTCGATTGAAGGTCAACTCCATACCAAAGCGCTAATAGGGGATGGGGATGCTAGATTCTGTGACAACTTACTCAGCCGCAGCAAGAAAGAAGCTAAAACCATTACTGGGGTGATAACTGGGACTGTCCCATGAACAAGCATCTATACAACACAGGTCGAGTAAGCGAACCCTGGTGCAGAAGATGCGAACTACAGGAGGAAATGAGTTTACATGTAATCTGCACATGTGAGGAATTGAAGGTACTCAGGCAGAAATATTTCGGGAGAGATCTATTGGAGCCTTCTAAGGTTCTCAAGTTCCCACTGGGCAGGATACTGGGCTTTATAGAGAACACCAAGCTGCTCGAGTGGAAATAAGAGACTAGGGATGGTACAATGAGTACCTACCTCAAGTGTCTGGACTTTAGGTGCCCACCCTAACTTAATAATGAGTAATGAATTTAGTGGTTTGACAGAGAATGTGAAGCAGTAATCGAAACAAAAGGACAGCAAGAATAAAGTGGATAAAAACAAGAAAATAAAAAGACTGCAATATATATAGCCAGATAAGGAAAAAGGTACAAAACTGATGAAAGTCAAGAAGCAAAAATCCCAGATAACACGTAAGCTTACGATAAGCTTGCCACTTGCTTAACTTTACCTTGTCCAGACAAACTTAACAGTAAAAGGTTAATGCTGGGGTTAATGCAAGGTTGCGACAAAGTTATTATATCAAGGTACGGTGACTTCGTGTATTTCCGGAGTGATTCGGCGTCAATCGTTTATCGAGTATTGATTTTTTTTGGTTTAACCGCCATTCCGCTATTCTGTCATCGACCGCCATTATTTGTTGTGTCCAGTTGTGTTGTACGCGTTTGAGCTGTTTCAGTGTATAATAGTTTAAAACATCATTCATGCAAAAGTAAGTATTACCTAATTTTATATCTTTTACTAGATATGCGTTGTTGCTTCAAGAATATCAATAGTTTATAATTCTAACCGATGAATTGAACTGTGTCTGCCCCAATTGCCCAACTATTGCATATAATTCTAACCTAATTTTCTACACCATAAGCGCATAAGCCAATGTACTTAGTTTAAAAAGTTATAGTTTATATTTGCTAACTAGATAGCTTGTAGTATAATTTGATTTTATATAATTCAGAAATTATGAATAATTAAATGTTTGAGGTTTTTTCAGTTTTAATGACAGTGTAATAGAATTTTTAATAAATTCAAAAATACACATATAAATTTAGTGTTATAATTAATAAGAATATTATATATATGTATTTGTATCTCTTATTTCAAGAAATCATTCTAATGTTATCAAATATTTTTTAGGAACCGATTACAGTAATGAGCGTCACCAAATTAAATTAAACCCAGGCGTAATGTGGAAGGTCTTAGAAGATTTTTCTTTCATAGCAGAGTGTTTAGAAACTAAAATGGATACGGTTTAAGGTTTGGCCCAACAGACTGCCACAATACAACAGGCATTATATGGTAACTAATAAGGATTAAGAGGAGAATCAATTTCATAACTTATGAAATTCTTTTTCAGCGAATATAGAAGCTTCTATGACATTAGTAAACCATCAAATAGTTGAAAACTCTTCTTGGAGAAAAAAAAGTTGGTGAGTAATTGATATTATTTAAATTATTACGTTTTTTTAAGTCCGAAACCATGTTCATTTATTGAATTAATTCCAACAAAAAATTTACAGATTCGATATTTGATATCAACCCATGGAAGGAACCTTAAGAATTTGACATCAAACATCCTAAAAAAGCCACTAGAGGACAATATTGCGGCAAATCATTCTCTAACAGGGAAAAGCTTAAAAAAACCCTTTCCAGAAGACTGAAATGCTTAAAATTATTTTTGGTGAGTATTTTATTTAATAACCACTAAGTATAGTAAAAATAAGATAGTTTGTATTTTGTAGTAACGAGGGAAACAGTTACTTTTCATAATATCCACGACGACTTGTCGACTCTTGGAAAACTGATAGCCGTTTCCCTTGTCTTCCCATCTCTGGTATTGTTCAATTTTTTAATAGTTGTCGTTTTTTTATTACAGAGAATCGCGGCAACACGATGGCAACGGAAAATAGATTATAGTGTTGTTTCTATATAAATATAAAAACGCAATCTAAATATGTATATATAAATATGTAGAAGTTTTTTTTTATTATTAAATACTGAAATTCTAATTTTATTTGAATGAATTTTACTTGATGCAAACAGATGTGATTTTGAAAACAATAAAATATTTTAGGAGACGATGGACGGCATCCGAAAATAATAAAAAGAACGCAAATTATATCTAATTTACTAAAATTCTCTCTGAGTTTTGTTTAGCAATAATTTTGTAAAAAACATTTTTGGAAACACTTGGAAGTTACATAAAGTGTATTTGTACGAAATTTATTTTGGTTTCAGCTTGCTGGTTATATCTTTCCTTAAAATATTTTAGTAATTTTCAAAGTCACATGAAGAAGAGGTCATATACCCAACTCCTTTCCTTGACTATAGCCAAGCTTTAGAGAAAGCTTATACAAACCTTGATAAAAGCTTACAACAATCAAAACAAAATAGGAATTGGGTATTAATTTCTTCATTTTCTTGGTTTTTAGGTCAAAAATATGGAAATGTACATTAATAAGGACGTTTCACTTTGATTTCAAAAGCTTTTTCAAGTATACATATAAAAATTAAATTGTAAATGGTGTAACTTATAAGTAAATTGTTTAATAAATGATAAAATCATAATTCAAAATTCATAGTAAACAATGTTTTGTTTATTAAATAAAAAAAAATGTATACCATTTATAATTTATATTTTTACATATATCTTGAAAAAGCTCTTGAAATTAAAACGAAACGTCCTTAATGTACATTTCTATATTTTTATGACCTAGAAACCAAGAAAAAGAAGAAATTAATATCCAATTCCTATTTTGTTTTGATTGTTACAAACTTTTATCAAGGTTTGTACAGGCTTTCTCTAAAGCTTTCTCTAAAGCTAAACATTGTCATTCCAACCTTGTCATATCGTTTTACAGACAAGCTTATGGGAACCTTGCCATGGTAACCTTATCACATGCTTTTACAGACAAGCTTAACCTGTAACCTTACTTGGGAAAAACCTTGTCCTGTGTCAACTAGCAAGCTTGTCATAACCTTGCAGTAAGCTTACACCCTTGCCATAACAAGCTTGCTGACAACCTTTTTCCCTTGTCGGAACAACGTTTAAAAAGGCTTGTATTAACCTTAAATTGTTATCTGGGATGGATAGACAAAATAATGCAAATAGAAGCAGATAATAAGAATAATCGCTCTACCAGCGCATACAAAAGCAAAAGAGAAGAAAGAGCACAACGGTTAACATAGGCAAGGAGGAGTGGAAAGAATATATGAAAAACACTTAGAAAATAGACGATGAAGATACTAATGAAGAAATTATGGAGGAGAACATAAGAGCGGAAGAAATAGAAGACCCCTAAATAAATGAATTCAATAAAGTACCAAATGACTTAAAGAATGGAAAAGCTGATGAAAATTGCAATGAAATAATAAAGAATGAAGGAAAAGAAATGAGGCAAAGATATACGGACTGATCTTGCAAATATGGAGGAAAGAATAAATGCCGGCAGAATGTAAAATAGGCTTTGTAGTGCGCATGCCAAAGAAAGGAAATCTAACAAACTGTCAAAACTACAGAAGAATAACGTTGCTGAACACAGCATACAAAATATTAACAACGATAATTTTAAAAAGATTAAAAAATATATTCAGAAAGCATTATACGGATTTAGAAGAGGAAAGTCAACAATGGACGCAATACGTGTGTTAACCCAAGTGATAGAAAAATGCTATGAAAATGACATCGGGTATTATTTATAGATCTCAGAGAAGCTTTTCATAGTTTAAAAAGAAGCATGATAGGGAAATACGCAAGAGCACTAGGAATACCAGAAAAACTAATAAAACTGATGAAAATGACGATAGAAGGATCAAAGGCAGCAGTACTTACATATGAAGGGACAACAGAGGCTATAGAAATTACAAAAGGCGTAAGACAACAGGATGGGCTACCAGCGACCCTGTTCAATATAGCAATAGAAGAAGCAATAAACGAGAGTATGGCCACGGGAAATATAATAACAAAATCCGCTCAAATGATAGCATATGCAGATGACATCGCGGTGATATCCAGGAATAGGAAAATCTAGAAGAGACAATTGCAAAACTATTAATTATATGAAGCAAGCAAAAGAGAACTGCAGATTAATCAGCAAAATATATGAAAATAGGCAGAGCAGACAGAGAAGATATATATTTAAAGATCAAAATAGGAGAACATGAATATGAAGAAGTGAAATCACTCAAATACGTCAGAATCATTACAAACAACAGAAACTATAAATGTGTGGAAATTATGCCTAGAATTCAATCTGGCTAGAATGCATAATACAAATATAAATATATCAGGAAAAGTAGAATTGTAAGCAAGTAACAAGAGGACGAAACTAAGGATGTATAAAATTATAATAAGGAAGAAGAAGAGTTAAAAGGTGTTTGAACGAAAAATAAACTTTGAGATGGATAATATTCTAGTCTAGAGGAAGAAGATATAGTGAGAACAATAAAATCAAAACGAATAAGACGGTATGGACACGTAAATAGAAAGAGCAAAGGGACAATAATAAGAAAGATAAACCTAAGGATACCAGGATGCCCAGGGAAAGACCAAAAAATAGATGGGAAGATCAAGCAGTGAGTGATTTAAAAAAGATGGGTGTAACCGGATGAAGAGACAAGATGAAGGACTGAAAGGAATGGAAAAAAGTTGCGGATGAAGCAAAGAAGCATAACAGCCTCCAGAGCCTAAGAAAGATGAAAGGGGTTGTATGCGATATTGGACCTTATGTGCATTTGTTATGTTTTTAGCAAAAAAAAAAAATGCAAATTAGAAGCACAGGTCGTAGCCGGGTAAGTATAGTGAGAAATGCTCTTGAGCATAATTTCATTCCTGTTTGCCTTCACACTTGATGATGGCTATTGTATTTTTCCAAAAAATATCAGCCCGGAAAAGTCATAGTTTTGGAGAAAGAGAATTTCTTTCATTTTTAAAAAAGAATTCCTTTTTCGAAAACTACTTATATTTCATTCATTTTTTTTATATGTTGTACAGGGAAAAACCGATTTAATTGTCGCAAACAAATTTATTTTGTTATCCAAAAAATTCTTACCTCAATCAATTACCAAATAAAACGCTGTTTGAGACAAACAAATAATTTTATTGAAATATTTGCTTTGACGTAATTAAGTTATTTGGAATATTCATTGATTAGTTCTTGGCGGTATCCAAATTAGGGTTTTGGAAGGCGTGCATTTTCTTAAGTTAACGGCAATTATTAAATTTTTATGTCATTGGCAAATTTTCAGCAATAGCAGAGTACACCGAGTAAGGACAAGAGATGAGTTATATGGGTCCAAATTTCTAAACCTAACTTCACTTCAAACAACAGCTTCCCAAAATGGCAGTTTGTTATTGTTTACGTTCGTATCTGCACAAATTAGTTTACTCATCCGTTTAATCTACATGATTTACTTGTTTTATTTATTTGTTTTACGTATTATATTATTATTGTTGACAAACCAGTGCAGGGTCGGATGTTAGAAATGAAGTAGTCGAATAAAAAGGAACAATCTTTGTATCGCACAGAACGATATAGTCATACCTCTGAACCCTAATTAAAAGTTATTGTGTATTCGTGTCAGAAATTTGAAAGTCCCTTCCACCGAAGCTGTTGCATTTTTATTAATTTATTTGAGAAAGAACTACAACATATTTATTCCTAAAAGAATATTTTACAGTATAAAAATATGAACAAAGATTTATTTCACAAAAAGGAAAGAATATGAACATAATTATCGTAAAGCACTTATAAATATATGTATTACTTAATCAAACATTATTTTACTGGAATCGTGTTTTTTATTGCTATAAATTGTTTATAAATATTTGCAATAAAATCAGAATAAAAAACACATAAATTTGTGTAGTTTTTTTATCTATTTTTCTACTTTCCTTTAAAATATAAATTATTCTACACGTTTGAAAATTCCCGGCAACACAGCTTGGAACTGGGCTTGAAGGTCATTCAAAACGGACCACTCAAGAACAATGGATTTTTGCGAGCATGTCCTTACTATGTTATACTGTAACAATAGTGTACAAAAACTACAAAACTCAACGTGATATTAGGCGTAGAATAGCAGAGACGTGTGAGCGGATTGCCCAAGAGACGTTTCAAAAAGTGTGGGAGGAGTTCAAGCAGCGACCTTACTATCACTTTACCAATAATGAGGAGCATTTTAAACATCTATTGAATTAAGTACCTACAACTTCATTCTAACGCTACTACAATAATTTTCACTAAAACGTCGACTTTTAATTTTTAAACTTTAAAAGGGCATAACTTGGGAAAAAATGATTTGAAACGATTTTAAAAAATAAAGCGCCAGAAGACTGCCAATAACAAGATCTTTTTAAAGACGTATAACGCCCCTTTCTATTGGAACTTTTAGATATAATTTTCATGTCCCCCCGATTAGGGGTTTTCTAATCGTAAAATTTCTCACTAAATACCCGGGTTCAACCTTTGCCTGGATCCTTGATTTTAATAGCATGATGAGGTATCATATACTTACGACTGCTTCATTGCCATCTATGAAATCCGTTCCGTCATAATAGCTATCCCAGTCTAAGCAAATTTCGCGAACATGCTCACGAAATATGAACTTCGGTTCGACTTCAATCAAGACAAGATTATTCCAATACAAATCGCCATAATAGGTAATATTTCTATGTACGGACGCGTTTTTAATCTGAAAAGGTAGGTAGTCATCAAATGATTGCAATTTTTTTAAGTAAAGTAATGTTGCTAAGTACAAATGAAACTATTAACCAGCTAAACATTTTAACAGATCTCCCACAAATTTTGTTAATTAAAATATAGAAATTTCGAGGTAAACGCAATTTTCTTGTAAAATGTCGACAAAAGTCATATGATCTTTGGCAAAAAACAAATGATGTCAATTACACTACGTTACAAAATAAAAAAAAAAATTAAGTACCCACTTCAATTTTTCCTGGTTATTTATTTATACAAATCGCTTAATAAGAACACCTATGTACTTTTTTTCTATCACGTACTGTTTTTTGGGTACGGTAACTAATAATTATTTGTAAAAAACTTAAAAAAATATACACATTGCTTTATTTAATTACACTGGTCAACAGTGAAATTGCTTCTTAGGTGAAAGTACCCAATTCCGAATGAATTCAACGTGGTGAACACGAATATCACATTGAAAAAAGTTGATTGGCTCACGTTCCAGAGATATTGACGTTTTGTCCATTGTATAGATGTTATTGCATAATGTAATGCAATTTAGTGAAAAATTACGAAATTTTGCGTCATATTGCATCACCCCTTCATGCAAAGAAGTTAATGCAGCATTTGCTGTAAGTTTCCATTGAGAGTGTTGCGAAGTTGATTGCGCAATATCAAGCAATAGCTAATTATAGTTTATTTATAAATGGCCGACGTGACAATTAACTCGTGCAATGTCCGTTCATTCGCGCATATTTTTCGAAGCTCTAGCATACACAAGTGATTGCTATAGTGTAAAGTAACTAAACAGTAGCAATGCCTCGTAACTGTGTTAATAGTGCAAATAACTTCTGTTATATTTGCGGAGAAGTGACATTTGCTACACAGAAAAAGAACATCAGTGCAACAGTTAAGAAAGCGTATCATTTGTATTTTGGTTGCAAGATAGGCGATCAGGACAAAGACTGGGCCCCACACGTATGCTGCCGCACTTGTGCCGTAAATCTTTCACAGTGGCTTAATGGCAAAAGAAAGGCAATGCCATTTGCTGTGCCCATGATTTGGAGGGAGCCCACCAATCACGTTGACGACTGTTATTTCTGTATGGTACCACCAGCTTCTGGAGGCATCACCAAGAAGAAGAAATGGACAGTTGAATACCCTAACATACCATCTGCTCTGCGACCTGTCTCTCATGGCGAAGGACTCCCAATTCCAGAACCTCCTACAGATTTTTCTATCAGTTCAGACGATGAGGATGGCCATGCGTCGGCGAGTTCTCCTCAACGTGGCAGTAAGGATGATAACTTTTCGTGCTTTGACGAAACATCTGCACCACATAAAATTACCCAGGATGAAATGAACGATCTTGTTCGTGATTTGGATCTGTCGAAAAGCAAAGCGGATATACTGGCCTCAAGACTTCGACAGTGAATCTTCTGGAACAGAATGTCCGAGTGACTTCATTTCGCACTCGCCATCAGCTCTTCGAATCTTTCTTTAAGAAAGAAGAAAGCCTTGTGTTCTGCTGCGATATTGATGGTCTACTACAAGCTCTCGGTATTGCACATGATCCCCACGAATGGCGGCTGTTTATAGACGCTTCAAAACTGAGCCTAAAGGCGGTTTTGTTGAATAATGGGAACCAGCTTCCATCCATACCTATTGCACATGCGGTCTACATGAAGGAGACTTACGGCAATCTAAAGCAGCTACTGGAGACGATTAACTACAGCAAGTATGGCTGGCAGATATGTTCTGACCTGAAGGTAGTATCTCTGTTGATGGGTTTGCAGCAGGGATATACAAAGTACTGCTGTTTTCTTTGTCTGTGGGACAGCAGAGCAATCGATTTGCACTACATCAAGAAAGACTGGCCTCCGAGAGCATTTTTTAAGCCTGGAGAAACGAATGTACAGCACCCACCATTGGCACAGCCACACAAAATCATCATTCCTCCTTTACACATCAAGCTCGGTCTTGTCAAAAACTTGCTAAAAGCCATGGATAAGAATGGACCAGCATTCAAGTACCTGCATGAAAAATTCCCTCGACTCAGTGAAGCCAAAATTAAAGAGGGCATCTTTGTGGGGCCTCAAATTAGACAGCTCTTCCGAGACCCCAAGTTTGAGGAACTTCTTCAAGGTAAAGAAAAACAGGTTTGGGATGCATTCTATCAAGTGGCAGCAAACTTCCTGGGGAATGACAAGGCAGAAAATTACAAGTGTCTGGTTGAGGATATGTTGGCTTTGTTTCATGAATTCGGCTGCAATATGTCCTTAAAGATCCACTTTCTTGATTCCCACTTAGATTTCTTTCCTGATAACTGCGGGCAGGTCAGCGATGAGCACGGCGAACGCTTTCATCAGGACATTGCCACCATGGAGCAACGGTACCAAGGCAAATGGTCTACGTCAATGCTAGCTGACTATTGTTGGACAATCAGTAGAGATGCTCCACAAGTCCACTACAAACGGCAGGCCAAAAGAAGTCGAAAGCCAGAAGCAGACTAATATTTTCTTACCATGTATTATAATATTGACATAAGTACACTTTTTCTGAAATATGCGTACATTTTACAGAAAACCCGTAGCCAATTCAGCTTTTTCTTAGTCATTTTCGTGTTCAGCACATTGAATTCATTAAGAAATGACTATTTTCAGCTTGGAAGCATGAACTTTTCGAAAATTTGTTGCCCAGTGTTATCAATAATTCGATTAAATTAACGACAAAAAATTAAAACTAACGACAAAACTTATTTTGTTTTGTTAATTAGTCCCAAGCTTGGTGAAATGCGAGGGGAAGGTGGCCGGCGCTTCGCAATATGTATCTCTTGTGAAAAACTGAAAAGGAGATAGACACAATGACACCCGTATAAAATCCAAAGAAAATCAAATTTTACATCCATTTATGTAAAAATTGCTATGCCGTTCAATTTAAAAAAAATCAAGTTATCCATGATTTTAGAGTTCGAAAATTACAGAGCTCTATTTAGTAATTCTGTAATGTAAATGCAACAATGCGAAAACTGAAGACCGCATCTTTCTAACTTTCGTATTTCCGGAGATATTTGCAAACACCGCAGACATTGCAAATGTCATTTTTTTCGAAAAAACGTCATGTAATTCGGAAACGGTACAACTTAGCCCCAATGTATGCCTAACGTATTGTTATATAAATTTAACAAGGACTCCAAAAATATAGTAATATACAGGGTGTTCCATTTAAAATAATAAAGTATCTACTTCCGGTACAACCGGAAGTCCACCATTACTGCAACTAATTTTAAATGTGTAGAATATGATTCGAACCAACATTTATTTGAAACATTTTTCCAAAAAAGCAATAATAAATCGGCTATGGACCGTTGCATCTTAGGCTGGACACCCGGTATGTATATCAGGTAGAATATTTCAATCTGTCGCTACGAGCACAAAGTGACGTGTAAATATACATATTGTATCTATGAGGGGATAAAATGTGAACTCTACCCCCATTGAAAATCCCAAGATTTTGTGCCAGAATCGGTATAGCCTATCTAATGCCATCAGTGTATACTTCAAAAACAAGACGTGATAGAAACAAAAAACATCCAGTGCTTACATATTGTAACTAATTGAAAACCATAATAGTAATCAGTTTTTCAGGTACGAAAATCGTGTCACGCAGTGTTATGAGAGACATTTATAGCATATTTGGCACACATACCTTCACAACTTGAGTTGATTCCTTTTTTCTATGGAAATTGCTATAATGCGTTCCAGCTACAATTGTGTAGTTCACGGCGTCCTTTATCGTGTAGTTGGCATAGTCCATTGTGAAGCAAGTTGCGGCTATAAGATCACTTAGTTAAAATAAACGGGCATGATGAGGATGGACGAAAGTATATTTATGTTTGAAATGAATCAACCACCGGAAACAATACGAAAGGCACTTATAGTAGTCTATAAAAATAACGTGAAGTATTCCCTCAACATGGTGGTGAGGGACGAGTCCATGAGTTTCTTATGGACGAGCCTAGCAGCAGGTTATGCGGAACTCAGTCCTTCTAGGCATTGCCTCTTTCCGATCGTAGTGCCGGATATTTTTGCTCCATCCTACTCGAGGTACCACTGTGCAAGCAAAACACTGTGGTCTAGACAAGTTAAGGTCGATAAGGGCAGAGGTATCCGCCCTTGCAGCCTTTGCAAAAATGATTACAAAAGGGGGCTGCATGAGGAAGAAAATTAATATAATGACTGACAGCCAGGCTGTCATTAAGGCAATCTCGAACCCAGTAACTACGTCAAAACTAGTTAGAGACTGCAAACTATCCCTCAATACACTGGCACGAGACAACACTGTGTCTCTGATTTTGGTGCCGGGACATGAGGATATAAAGGGCTACGTAATAGCCGATGAACTAGCCAAGGAGGGCTCTAAGAGACACTTCATGGGTCCAGAGCCCGTATGTGGGATCACTAAGGATTCCGCAAGAAGAGAGATCTGGACCTGGTTAGATAAAGAAAGTACAAAGAAATGGAGGTCGACTAAAGGTCAACTCCATACCAAAACGCTGATAAGGGATGGGGATGGTAGTTTCTCTGATAACCTACTCAAGCGCAGTAAGAAAGAAGTTAAAACCATTACTGCGTTGGTAACTGGACACTGTCCTCTGAAAAAGAATCTATACAACACAGGCCGTGTAAGCGAACCGTGGTGTAGAAGATGCGAACTACAGGAGGAAACGAGTTTACATGTAATCTGCACATGTGAGGAACTGAAGGTACTCAGGCAGAAATATTTCGGGAGAGATCTATTGGAGCCCTCGAAGGTCCTCAAGTTTTCACTGGGCAAGATACTGGGCTTTATAGAGAACACCAAGCTGCTCGAGTGGAAATAAGAGAAACAATAGGGATGGTACAATGAGCACCAAGCTCAAGTGCCCGGACATCAAGTGCCCACCCTAACCTGAATGAATCAATGAATGAAAGATGATTGTGGCCAATACCTTCTATGATCACAAGGACATACACAGGTTTACAAGGATTGGTAAAAAGGGAACCGAAAAGTCAATAATTGATTATATACTGGTAGAACGAGATAATAGGAAAGAGGTTACAGACGTAAGGGTATATAGAGGAGCGGAGATTGGAAGCGACCATTTCATGCTCATAGGAAAAATACGTAATAAAAGCTGGGATGTAAGAAAGAATGAACCGAATAATATAAAAGAATATGAAGCAGTGAAGACATACAAACTTAGAGAGGAAATAATTGCTAAGAGATGTGAAGGGGAGATAAGGAGGCTAATAAATAAGGAAGGAGTGACAGTGGAAAATGAAGATATTGAAGAAACGTGGAGGATCTTTAAGGGGACAGTCAATGAGGCAGTCAAAAAAAAGCGTGTGGAATAATAAGAAAGAAAAAGGATAGGAAAGCAACTACATGGTGGAATGAAAGTGTGAAACAACAGGTCAAGCGTAAAAAAGAGAAATGGAGGATATATTTAAAAAAACAGAACGCAAGATAATTACAACAAATACAAAGAGCAGAGGAAGAAAGTTAAAGAAACCATCAGAATGGAAAAAGAAAAGAGTTGGAAAACATTTGGTGATAAGCTGGAAAAAAAACTTTAGAAAAAACCAAAAACTGTTTTATGGAGTCTTAAGCAAGGTTAGGAAAGGGAAGCATACAATGCGAAATATAATAAATGATAAAAATAGTAAACTATTAACGGAAGGAAAACAAATTATGGAAAGGTGGAAAGAATACTTCCAAGATTTGCTAAGACAACAAATACCACAGCCAAGTGAGTTCCCGAAGACAGACAAAACCACAGAAAATCTGGAAATCACAATAGAAGAAGTCAAAGAAGCAATAAGCAAGATTAGAAACGGATAGGCCGCAGGACATGATAAAATAACAGCAGAGATATTTAAGAACATGGGCGATGAGGGTACCAAATTGTTTTGGAAAATCTGTAACAAGGCATGGAAGGAGAAAAAGGTACCCAAGGACTGGATAACAGGAGTAATTGTACCAATATATAAGAACGGTGACCAAAAAGAGTGTAATAGCTATAGTGGTATAACGTTACTAAGCACAGCTGCAAAGATCTATGAACGAATATTAGAAATAAAACTACGAGACATCATAGAACCTACCCTGGAAGAGGCACAAAGTGCATTTAGATGGGGAAGAAGTACGCAAGATCATATTTTCACATTGAAACAAATTATAGAGAAGTCGATCAAAAGCAAAACGAAAGCGTACTCCCTATTCATCGATGAATAAAGAAGAATGTGGAAAATACTAGAACAAAGAGGGGTTAGTCGACTAATAATTGATGCAATTAAGTCACTATATAAAGATAATGAGACTTATGTAATACACCAAAACATGAAGTCAGAAACCTTTCTTACAACGGATGGTCTTAGACGAGGACGTGTTATAAGCCCACTGCTATTCAATGTACTGCTGAATCAAGTCATAAAGGAATGTCAACCCCAAATGAGAAAACTAACAGTTGGATACAGAAATTTGAAGAGAGTAGAAATATCAGAATGTGCATTTGCAGATGATGTAGTGATAATGGCAAGAACTGAAGAAGGACCACAACAAAACATAAATATATGGAATAAGACACTAGAAAGATATGGCATGATAATAAACACAGAAAAGGCGAAAGTAATGGGTATAATGCAAGATAAAGAGAAAATTAACATTAAAATCAATGGAACGAACATAGATAACAGGTGAATGAATATAAATACTTAGGAGTAATTATACAGAACGACGGAAAACAAGATAAAAACATACAAGAAATAATAGAGAAAACAATAAGGTTATATCATGCAATAAATAATAAAAGTAATACCAACTTAAGAAAAAACAAAAAACTTTAAGACTAGAAAATACCCTAAAATGTTACAAACTAGTTTAAAATGCTGACATAATTAATTACAAACTAGAAACCTACGAGAAATTTAAGCTCACAGTTGTAATAATTGTTCCTGGGATAAACTGTAACTTGCATTTTTCTATCTTTTGCACTATTTGCTTTAGGCGACCCTCGTATTTTTCATTAATGAGAGACTACTGGCCTTAACTTTAGCAAGATATCTTATGTCTGCTACGTCAATGATATATGCACTAAAGTGAGTAAATATCCTGCTTACCTGTTAAAACATAAGATGCTGAGATAATTGATCCTGAGCATATTAACTCTTCATCTGCGTCGTATATGGCCACTATCCATGGACGTTTATTGTTTGCTACTGGTACACCACATTCTGTATATAGAAAAGTACAAAACAATTTATATGAAATTTACACAGGCATCCCAAACAAATCCCCCAAATAGATACGTCTAGCGATGGAAAATCCCCAACAGCTTTTCGATGTATAGATGAAAATATCGACAAATAGCATCGATGTTTCAAAAACATAAGTGTTTTTTTACTAAAACAGTTAAAAGCATTTTATATCTGATTAAATTAGATAAAATACTACGAAACATCGCAGTATCCAATTTAAAAAATTCTTTGGAACGGAAAATGTCCAACTCTCTATCGCAAATACTCATCTCCGTAAAGGGACTAAAGTTTTGTGTTTGGTAAGACAAAAAAAAAAGAAAGTGTTCAGTGAATAAAAACATCGGTGAGGGTCGTACATGAACAGTGGGTAAATGTAAATTGCCTCCCGAGATAAAGAGCAACTACTAACAATCGTTAAATTGCCTCCCACAATTTTTAGCTACCTGATATACATGTGTAAATTGGGTGCCCGCTGATAAATGTTGGATAGTAACAATACTTTGTATTGTTTCAGTACAAAAATGAATCTAAGGTATCTGACCTCATCTTTAAGAACAAGGAACAGAAGGGGCCCTAGATTGCTTCCTTGTGGAACTCCTGATGCTGGTGAAAACAAAGCAGGGCGCGGTGGCCACCAGGAGCCACGTATTGTTTGCGGTCGCATAGATGTGTGCGGATTAAAGAAAGTAGAGGCGGTGAAAACCCTAAGATATCGAGCTTAGTCAGCAGCAACTCGTGATCTATGCGATCAAAGGTCTTAGATATATCTGCATCGATTAAATCAATCTGTCCACCCCTGTCCAACGACTTCGAAATATCTTGGTCAGTATCGATAAGTTGCTTACTGCAGATCGTTTATTAACGAATCCATGCTGGTATAGAGTTAGTTGGTTCTTAATTTGAGGATATATAAGTTGGTATAAACATATTTCAAAAGCTTTAACGAAATTGTTGATGATGGGTATCGGTCTGTAATTTTCAATGAGAGCTGGATCACTCTTTTTATGCACAGGAAAGAGTTTGGTAGTTTTCCAGCGTTCCGGAAAAGTACTTGTGGCAATGGATAAAATGAAGATGTAAGCCAATGCAGTTGCAAGTATATAAGCACAATCACGTATTAGAAAGCTCGGCAGGTTGTCATCACCCGTAGTGTTTTTATCTTTTATTTTTTTTAGTGCACTAAGAACTAAGGATTCATCAATTATGTCTGATAGTCAAGCAGCCATCAAGGCGCTGAGCTCATATGAAATCAGTTCCAAGATGGTTTGGGAATGCCTAGGGAAATTAAAGGAGCTAGGCAAAAGAAATAAACTAACCCTCCTGTAGGTTCCGGGTCATACAGGAGTGGAAGGAAACGAAATAACGGATAGCCTCGCAAAAAAAGGGGCTGGAATGCCTTTTGTAGGCCCTGAACCCTTTCGCGGGTTAAGTAGCAGTACAATACTGAAGAAACTCAAAATAGAAATGGAGCAGAGAAAATCCAGTTACTGGGAAAATCTCCAGGGAATGAGGCAAAGTAAAATTCTTCTGGGAACTTATAACCAGAAGAGGTTTCCAGAATGCATCAACCTGAGTAAGAAACAATGCTCGCATATTAACAGAATACTTTCAGGCCATTGTAGACTGAAAGGACACCTGAGTAAGCTTGGATTGGAAAAAGATCCTGAATGCAGATTTTGTGGGGAACAGGATGAAACACCCATCCACCTCCTCTCAAACTGCGTGGCACTGTGCAACTCGAGGGCATTGCACCTGGGAACATGTGAAATCGAAGAGGGAGACTACCTAGACTGGGGCCCTCTGACATCCTACACTTTCTGAAAGGAATAGGATTGGAAGGCCAGCTGTAAAGCAGCAAGAATAGGGGACACAATAGATCTTTTAGGTCGCAGTGTAACACCACCCTTCTATATACATACAGCTTACAGAACATTAAATAAAACTGGATGGATTAAAGCAAAAATTGTTAAGAGAATAAATAGGTAATGTTGTTTATATTGTAAACATTCCAGACTTGAACCGGAATTGGAAGCGTCATGCTAATCAAATCAAGAGATACGTTGTTTCTTGTGTGCTGTTTTCTATTAGGAGAGCATCTGCATCATCGATTTCCGTATTTTAGATTTATTTTAGATTATTGTAACGTCTTCGTCATTGGAGTCTGAAGAGCTCAAGGTAGGTTCACATGTTTTACATGTCCACTTTTTTCAGTTATTAATTTTCCCCGTTTTGTAACCAGCATCTAAACATTTTGAATCTATGGTACTGACTTTATATAACTCACACCTAACTTAGTCTCACAGAACTCACAAACTTTGTCCTTTATTACACTGTTTCCCGTATGCTGTTCCGCCATTGCGGAAAGTTAGCAAATACCAGTATGCCAACTATAAGGGTGTTTGAATTCAGTGGCGTCGCCACGTCCTAATTTCCTGATAATTTCTGTGACTGACGTGCATTTTTTGACAAATTTTACCTTGGTCAATTTAAATCACCTCCACCTCTGATAGCTTTAGTTCGCGCTGAGCAACAGCCCTAACGACAATCATTCTTACGTCATGTATACTTGCCTGCAACACAGTAGTAGTTTCCCACTGTCCAGTAGGGTCCATGGGCGCCTTTAGCGCAGACGAAGTCCATAGTTGTGTCAGGGTTACCTACAGGATACGAAATGTATGGCTCGCGACACTTTTTTGAAATTTTCGTTCCTATTTTGGATTTATTAGGACAGGGCACTAGGTTTTTTGATCCGAAATCGTAACAATTGTCCGACAGCATTCCTTCATAAATCCACAGGACCGCAAACTTGAACAAAGGATATATAAATTATAAAGATGGTGAAGTCAAAGATCGGGCAAGATGGAAACATTAAGCTTTAGAACACTGCATCAGGATTGCAAATTGATATACAAGGTTCTAAGTACGCTTGTTGTAATCTTTAAACATTTATCTGTTGATGGATGAATTTACAATTTTTCGATGGGTACTATTGATGTTGTGAGAAAATTCTGAAAAGAAATGTGTAAATACATGGGTTCCAGGTGAGTTAAGAATGGGTCGTACCATAAATCTAGGTAATAGGTAAAAAAAAATAGATTCTTAAAATATTCTTAAAAACATGCAGGAACAAAGCTTAAACTCTTTAAAGCGGAACTACTTAAAATAAAAAAATACAATAACGATAAGAATATTAAACTTAATCTTCACAATTGAGACAGTAGAAGACAAACTCATCCACGTTATTCGCACAGCCTCCATGTACCCAACCTCGCCAGCCATGGCATTGTATCAATACTTCCCTTACAATTACTAACATTGAGCGTGCATCTTTCTCAACAAGAAGAACTTGATTATTTCCTTGACGTTTTCTAAAAATTATCTCTTTGCTTTCCTTACAAAATTCGGCTTCTTGATCTCTTCTGTTTTCTTCTTTGTCATTTTTGTTCCTTTAACTCTCCCTCAGCACTTCTAGTTGCCTCAGGGATTCTCCAGACTTCTATTTTCTTGTAGCAGATTTTTATACGTGGTGCTTGTAAGGATTGTTGTCCTTCCCTTGTTACGCTTTGATTGAACCTGTACTTTATTCCTAACATGAGAAATAGACATTATGTCTTCGAGAAAGCATAATGGCATATCCAGGCATAAGGGACTAGACTGAAGAGTGAGATAGTGATGTCCCCATGTTGCCCCATACCAATAGCCCCATCTAGCCTCTTTGGGACATTTTCTGGTTATGTTATAATAACATTAAATATTTGAAATAAGCAAATAACGCACTATAGAAAATACATGCAATACATGTCAATTAATAAGCACAAAAAAGTGTATTTGTAAATAATTTACTTATGCTTCTGATACTGGCTGTTGAACTTACCATCAACATAATAACGAAATTCTGGAAATTGCAAAGTTCACGCGCAAACAGCAATAACTTTGTTATTACGACTAGTAAAGTTTCCAACATTACAACAAACATAAAACAGCACTTGTCAATATTGGGACTGCTATTATTTGACAGATGCTTACTGCCGTTTTGTAGATAAGACGATGTCCCCACCATGCCTTGTGGCCCCATCTTGTCCCACCCTCTCCTATAATGTAAAGTCTTCCATATATACTATTTCCGTTTGGTTTAGATACATTAAATAAATGAAAAGAAAACGCGCTTGGTTTGCAGCGCGGATGCAATCCACGTGCATGCATTGACTGTATACAACCAACGAACTTTTCCTAACGTCTGCGTCTTTCGGGTGTGTCATCCATATAGTACAACGAGGTTGCAGCACAGTGGGGTATTTCGCCAAAATTGGATATTAAACATTTTATAATATGCAATTAAGGGGGCGTGCACATCCCTCTATTTTCGTAACACGAACTAAATCACTCCAATGCAACTCTCTGTCGAATAACGAACATGAACATGAGATGGCGCTACTAGTACCATTCGCTTACTATTGTTGGCAAAAGTTTTAAGTGACAATTTAGAAAGTGATGGGTAGTTCTGAAAAGAGATGGTGCGTGTTTCGACCGTAAACATCTGGTAAACATATTCTTGGGAAATTCCTTGAATTATGATTTATGATTATACGTTTGGGGCGCTTGCCTAATACATCGCGGCGTGCTTATTCACTTTCTCTTATGCATTTGAATTGAAATACCGGGATACTAGTGATTTTATTGTTATTATTATGCTAGTTACAGTTGACGGACTTTCGTGGTATCGAATATTTTGTGCACAAAATCTTTTCAAGATGGAGTAATGTTATTGTTTATGTTTTATAAATAAACGAAATTTGTTTTATTCAGATTATTTTATTTTTTTAATTTTGTATACTGTTTATTAGATAACTAGTTCGTTTCTGTGTGGTGTGTATAGTTATTGCGAAAGACATTAGATTGTTTCATCCTAGCATACAGTTTTGCTTTTATTTGCTCTAAAGTGTGCAAAACTAACTTCTTACAATGAATAAAAAGTGATTAAAGACTGCAATACATTGTGCTGTGGAAACATGCTTCAATAATTCTAAAAAAACAAGATGTAGTTTTGTTTTCTTTCTGATAAATAAAATGTGGTAAATTCTCTACATATGTTTTCTATATCAAATATATTCATTTTCCATTTGTATTATAGTGCTCTTACAGTGGACAGAGAAATGTAAAACAGTAGGATATTTATATAGACAAATTTATGGAAAACTGCTCGAATACTCTGAAAATACATTCCGAAGACTTGCAATTTAAACGCTTTAATAGATTATTAAAAAAGAAATGTAACAAGGCCAATATATTTTAACAATGAATGTTTTTCCATGATTTTTTGTACCAACAAGTATTACATATCAATTAGGATATTGGAAACCTAAAAAGATTTGAACGGAGAATTTTGTTGGTAGTAAAAGGTATAATTAAACAAATTAAATTATTAAAGCAGTGAATAAAACTTTGTTCTTGTTTTATTTATAATATATTATATAGCTAACTTCTATGTCTATGTAAAAAATTATAAAGTTTTTTGCTTATAACTTCCACTACTAGTCATGATTCTTTTAAATATTTCAACGTCAAAGCAAACATCACATTAATAAAATAATATCTATTATGTTATATATATATAATATAATACTTAAGATTATTTATTTCCCTATCGATAGAAGATGCCCCTAAGTTCACTTTGTATTTGTAGGTCACGAAAGCGTGTCTACAAAACATCAGAGGTGCAACAATTATGTCTTACTGTTACACTGTGAAATACACATTTTACTCTTTCAGATTCAAGACGAGATAGTAGGATTTTTAAAATAAACTTTTTTACATAATATTGTTTTTTTCCACTGCAAAATTACAAAAAATAAAATAAAACCCCGCAATTTTTTTGCAATGAAACTCCAATTTCTATTTTAATTGAATAATATTACACTGTAATTCCTCTAATATCTAATATCCTTTGCATAGTTTATAAGAAGAAATGAACAAGCTACTACAATAGAATACATTCCGCCAGGGAATTGCACTACAGAAGCATATAAAAGCATAAAAGTATTTCTAGCTAATGATATTAAAAGCATACTTTTTGGTGTGCCATCTATTTCACGAATGCCAAACTAAAGTAATATCTGTTGTAGCAGATATCTGTAAACTTCTCTTCTGTGTATCCCATTTTGTTTTTCAAGTTGTTTATCATAATTAGATTGTTTAATTGCTACTCTTATGTTTATTTTATTTCTACAACATTCCCGAGGAAGCCATGCAATTTTATCTACAATTACAGCTCCACATTAATATTTTTGTTAATTTCTACATCGCCTATTCATGCATGTTTCACTTTCTGTTAATAAACAATATATTTTAAGTATGCAATGGAAAATGTATCGTTTCACTCCGCATATTCATGGAGAGTGTGTAAATGCCCTTGTTTTCCAGAAAAACCGCCTATGTTGCGAAAATAACTTGAACAAAGTAACCCATGTTATACTGCCATTATGTTGGCGCGAAAAAGGTTTGTAAACGCCCCCTTAAGAAGCACGTTGGAAACGTAAGTAATCTGTGCACCCAATTAACCCCCTCCTCCATTCGCCTTAGCAGGTATTTAAATAGAGTAAAGTGACCAAATATGGAATAGTTGCTATATATGGAATACTTAATTAAGTAGGGTAAGTGTTACAGTTGTTGGCCGCACTACAGTGATTGGCTAGGCTTGTATAAAATTGAATTATTAAGGGTTTCGGGTATTAATAAAATATTTCGAATGAACTGCTGTGTGTCGGCAATATTGCTTAATTCAAATTCAAAGTTACGTGCTGTTGGGCTGGCAAAAGATTGTTCAAAGTGTGTGTGTAGTTTTTAAGGTTCCCGTTTCATCTGTAAACAGGTAAAATCTTACAAATTTCACAAGGATTGCATGCTAGTTTATGTGGCATAAGGCAATTTTGGCTTTGAATTTAGGTAGAAATATGTATGGATTATCAAATTAGAAGTCATTTTTGATAATTTTTTTGCCTTAAATGCTATTAGGTTAGGAGAATAGGCGCGAATTTGGTATGACAATAACGGTCTTAAAAAAATTACACATAAACCCGTACACCCTAGCAGATAATCTGTAGAATAAAGGTACGTAAGCCATTCAGCAAAAAAAAAAAATTCTTACGGATCAATAGCTATTACTATTAGGGTATTCTTAAATCGTTCGAAATTGACGGTTTTCGACCTTAACTTCTTTTTTTCCTTGTCCCTTTACTTTTGCAGATAAAATTGTATAAATTGCAGGAGTTTTATATTATACATGCTTTATTCAGAATATGATTTCAAATATTACCCATTACTTAAAAAGTGGAGCGAAATCAATCGAAAAATGGCGACGCTCTAGAATTTCAATTTCTCAAATTAACAAGACTTATAAAAAAAGCTCCGCCTTCCTCCGGTCTGAAATGTCTTTTTTCTGATAGGTATAATCCTTGTGACGATGGTGTATACATATCTTTCCCATATTCCACCGTATGTGGATTCTATTCCACATTAATTTTCAAGTCATGATATTAACGGTTATGTCCACATCAAATAAATAGCTGATCAAATGAATGACATTTTGTCACTAAAATGACATTCCAAATATTGACATTTGTTGTTAGTATAGAAAAGTTTATTTTAGCTACCTGCATTATTGATTATTATTGTTATTACTATTATTATCATTATTATTATTAATCTACATTTACCGAAGACATGGAATCTTTAAAAATATCATACGCAGATTTGGTGGAAGTGTATTTTACTGATAATATCGTGGAAAACTATTTGCGACATAGATATATTGAACTGGATGAAGACATCACTGCGAAAATCGTTGGTGAAATAGCTAAGAGGTTTAAACCCCATTACAACAATAAGCTAAGGTCTGTCCATTTCAATAGAACGTTTTTAAGAGAAGTACGCGAATGGTTGAGTAATGAATTTGTAGTTGAAGTGCCAGATGCAGGAGAACAGGGCCATAGCAATTGTGGTGGCAGGCCAAATAAATCGTTTGAGGAATGTGGACGTAAATCGCAAGCCAATAAAATCCGTGATCTCAAGAGCGCACATTGTCAAGTTCTTATTGACGCTGCTGCTTCGCCACAGATCCAACCTTCTTTTAACCCTAATCAAGCACTTGCTTTATTTACGCAGGCAAAATTGACCAAAGAACAGTATGACTTGGTAAGAAACGCAGTTCATGATCTCGGCTATAAGATATTCCCAAGTTATAAAAAAGTACAAATCGCTAAAAATCAATGCTACCCCGCCAGCATAAAAGTTACCGAAACATCAGCGGAAGTACCATTACAAGATCTGCTAGATCATACAGCAACTAGAATTTTTGAAACTCTACCACATCAGAAGTCCGAAAACTGTCAAGAACACACACTTGTGTTTCATACAAAATGGGGTTCTGATGGAGCTTCTGGTCAAAGCGAATACAAGCAAAAATTTACTGAAAGAATGGAAGGCATATCTGATGCACATCTTTTCATGACTTCCATGGTAAAGCATGGAAACAAAGCCACTAAAGCAGCAAGCCAAAAAACGTATTCAGGATGAATTCCAAGAAAAGTTGGGATTGAAAGTAGATTTTGTGAAGCAAGGGACAGGTGCCACCAACGATGGTAATACATCTCGAAGATTTTTTCAAAACCCAGAAATAACTGCTAAAATAACCCGCATTAGTCAAGTTTTGATACAAAGGCTGGCAACAATATTAGAAGTAATATGTTGTCAGTCTCGTATCGATTCTGAAAAATTCCGTATCTACGCAGAGAATACGGCTAGAATGGCTGTTTCTCTCTATCCGTGGTACAATCTTCCTGCAACCGTCCACAAGATTTTGGTTCATGGTGCGTAAATCATAGACAGTGCAGCGTTCCCAGTTGGTATCCTTTCTGAGGAAGCTCAAGAGTCCCGCAACAAGGACTACAAATATTATAGAACTTATCACTCCAGAAAGTGTTCGCAGATAGCTACAAACACAGATATTTTTAATATGATTATGGTGTCATCAGATCCTGTAATAACACACTTAAGACCTCTCCCTAAAAAGAAGGTTCTTCCTTTAAGCGACGAAGCTAAAGGCTTGATAGCGGACTGATTATTGTTATATTATTATTGCTGCTCTTATTCATATTCAACAAGGTTTTTTTTTTTTCTTATATTATTATTATTTCAACATTTGTTCTTTTCTAATATACCTATTTTATGAATTATTCTTAAATTGTATTTCTTCGTTATTTTAAGTAGAGCAACCTAAGTATTATGAAATACAAAGTGCCATTGAGTAAGTGCATTTACAGTGTTTAAAATATGGATGCCAAAAACAAATGCAAACGTCAATCACCGCTCGCCACCGTAGATGAAGTTTTGCTTTTTGGGGCAATTTTTGTAAAGAAAAACTAAAATATTCATCATTTAAAAGATCGACATACAGCAGTTCGTATAAAGTCACATATTTTTTGCGTAGAACTTAAATATAGAAAAATCTATAAGGCGTTCCGTTTAAAGTAGCGAAGTAAATAAACTTTTGCTTAGTTTTTGGTCACTCTGTATAGTCAGGAATATATTTACGATATAACAATTTAGGGAAAGCAATTAAAGAATTTTTATAAAAGTTTTGTAGTTTTAAAAATAAAAGAGATAAATAAACTCTAAAGATTCAATCTTTGCTAGGACATCTGTATTTACTAATTATTGACCTCCTTGTCCTCTTATGACCCTAGCTCACAACATGGATAATTTTTCGATTATTATTATTAGTACACACTTGGTCATCTAAAAAAGTTTGACCGTGCAACTTACAATTTTATATAAAAATTGAAAAAACCTGGATTTTTTTTATTAATGTGGCGAAACTGACTGAAGGCTTGATTTGCGACCCCATGTTCATAGGAACTTTTTTGTTCATCACAAAATTTCCTAGCAGAATCCGTACTTAACGATAGTTTTTTCCCAAAAACGTTATTTTGGCCCCACTGTGCGGCCGGCTAAAAACTATAGTAAAATAAAGAATTTTATTATACAAAATAACCTGTTTTTTACCGACGTTTAGAACATCGAGGGCGGAATCACTAATTGATATAACTCTCTGCACTCTAGGGGTGCGGGACAACATCAGGAATTGGCACGTATCGGATGATCCATCTCTGTCTGACCATGCGTACATATCTTATGAGATTTCTAACTACGCAACGGAGCTAAAAACGTACAGGGATCCCAGAAGGACTAACTGGGAGTCCTACAGGGAAGACCTCTCTGCAGCAGCCCGTAACTATCCTGTAAGGATCAGGAATAGTGAGGAACTAGAGTTGGCCCTTGTATGGTTGCAAGGGACCATTCTCTCGTGCTATGAAAACAACTGTCCACTAAGGGAGCGTCGCTCGCCAAGACAGGCCGCTTGGTGGAGTAAAGAGCTGAACATTCTCAGAAGAGAAACACGCCAGTTATTTAACAGGGCGAAAAAGACGGGAAACTGGGAAGCATATAAGGCTAAACTAGGTACCTATAACAAAAGAATTAAAGAATCGAAGAAGAAGGCCTGGAGAAACTTCTGTGAGGACATAGAAAGTGTCCCTAACATGGCCAGAATTCACAGGATTCTGAAGAAGGACTCTTCTAACACACTCAGGTCCATTCAGCTGCCGGACGGGAGGTTCACAACCACTGCGGAGGAGACTCTTGAGTACCTTCTCAGCGTGCACTTTCCCGGGTCGGACATGGTGGACTTCGGCAAAACAAACCAATCAGACGCAGTGAGGAGGGCGTCTATGGAAGATTGGAGGAAATCAAACGATATTTTCAAACCTCATTTTGTTCGTTGGCAGTTGAGTCGTTTGAACCGTACAAATCACCGGGGCCGGATGGCGTGTTTCCAAGATTGCTACAGGAGGCAATTGGAGACATCATGGGGCCCCTCTTGGAGATTTAGAGCTAGCCATGCGTTGGGCTACATTCCCAAGGCTTGGAGAGATACTAGAGTTGTGTTCATTCCGAAGCCTGGGAAGGACACATACTATCATCCGAAATCATTCAGACCAATTAGTCTCACATCTTTTATGCTGAAGACTATGGAAAAATTATACACCTAAACATTACAGAAGGAGCACTTGCTAGATATCCTCTGCATCCTCTGCAATGGGCATACAAAGGGCAAATCAGGCGAGGCTCCCTGCATAGTTTGGTGGAAGGACTCGAAAGGAGCCTACATCAAAAGGAAGTTGCCCTTGCAGTATTTTAGACATCGAGGGCGCCTTTGATAACACATCAACGCCCTCGATCAACCGACCATTAATGGAACGGAATATTGACCACACGACTAGCAGATGGGTTGACTGCATGCTAAGCGGCAGAGTGGTCTATGCCAATATGCTAAATAAAAATATCGCCATGAGGACCACTAGAGGGTGTCCTCAAGGGGAAGTACTGTCACCACTGCTGTGGAGCTTGGTCGTGGATGATCTCGTCAGATCATTAAGCGACAAAGGAATAGGACGCAGGGGTACGCTGATGACATTGTCATCGTAGCTAGGGGAAGTTCCCAGCGTGGTGGCGGGCATCATGCGTAATGCACTGCGAATGGTGGAGGAATGGTGCTTTCACAAGGACTCTCAGTTAATCCACAAAAAACAAAGTTGGTTGCCTTCACCAACATGAGAATCTCAATGACTAGGCGGCATTAGACTGTTTGGGCAAGAGTTACAATTAACCAAGGAAGTAAAGTATCTGGGTGTTACCCTTGATGCGAAACTGAGCTGGAAAAATCACTTAGTTAAAACAACGACCAGGGCCACGCAATTATTCTGGCGCTGCAGGAGAGTTGCTGGCAAAACCTGGGGATTACAGCCGAAGGTGATCCATTGGCTATATACTGCCGTGATAAGACCAGCGATAACTTACGGGGCAGTAGTCTGGTGGAGGAGGACAGAAGTGTCCTCCGCAGCGAAGCTGCTAACCGCTGTTCAGAGACAGGCATTGCTGGGTATCACTGGTGCAACTAACAGTACAGGACCGCCTCTCTGGAGACCATTGTGGCCTGCCCCGCTGGAACTCTATGTGAGAGCGGAGGCAATGAATGCGATCCTTAGACTGAAAGCCAACAACCTGTGGCATCCCAACTTCAGGGTGGAGGACACACTTATACTACTACGGGCACGCTGCTGGACGGCCATTGCTACAAATGCCCACGACAGCATGGCACCGAAATTATCTTCACTGAAAAGGTGAACATCTCCATACCGAACAGAGACAGGCACGTAGTGAGATCATGCTAACGAAACTGGTACAGGATGGATCCAAATCCAGCCAGGAGACAGGACCGGTATTTGTGGGCCCAGTCCTAATCAAGGATATTCATAAGCCTGGGGAAACATACAACGGTCTTCCGGCAGAGGTATTCGCCTTGCAGCCTGTGCAAAAATTGATTGCAAAAGGGGCTGCATGAGGAGGAAAATTAATATAATGACTGACAGCCAGGCTGTCATTAAGGCAGTCTCAAACCCTGTAACTAGGTCAAAACTAGTTAGGGACTGCAAACAATCCCTTAATGCACTGAAACGAGACAAAAGGTGTCTCTGATTTGGGTGCCGGGACATGAGGATATAAAGGGCAACGTAATAGCCGATGAACTAGCCAAGGAGGGCTCTAAGAGACACTTCATGGGTCCAGAGCCCGTATGTGGGATTACTAAGGATTCCGCAAGAAGGGAGATCTGGACCTGGTTAGATAAAGAAAGTACAAAGAAATGGAGGTCGACTGAAGGTCAACTCCATACCAAAACGCTGATAGGGGATGGGGATGGTAGTTTCTCTGTTAACCTACTCAAGCGCAGTAAGAAAGAAGTTAAAACCATTGCTGGGTTGGTAACTGGATACTGTCCTCTGAAAAAGCATCTATACAACACAGGCCGTGTAAGCGAACCGTGGTGTAGAAGATGCGAACTACAGGAGGAAACGAGTTTACATGTAATCTGCACATGTGAGGAACTAAAGGTACTCAGGCAGAAATATTTCGGGAGAGATGATTGGAGCCCTCGAAGGTCCTCAAGTTTCCACTGGGCAAGATACTGGGCTTTATAGAGCACACCAAGCTGCTCGAGTGGAAATAAGAGAATCAATAGGGATGGTACAATGAGCATCAAGCTCAAGTGGCCACCCTAATTTGAATGAATGAATGAATGAACCTGTTTTTTCAAATCCTGCAATCATTGAGATTATATTCATATCCATTAATTTTTTTTCCGTTTTTAAAGCGTAAACAGTAGTTGGCCGGGGGTCAATGACTATATTCGTTAGTCCACCACTCATTATCGCCATTTGATTTTTGTTCAGCTCACCGCCTAACAGCAGAGACAACAGGCCAAAAATTTCTGAAGGTGCTTCCTATCGAAAAAAATACAAAGAAGAAGATATTTATTGCCAATTCTAATTGCTCGTTCTAATTTTCTCTAGTCCACAAGTTTTCAAATATAACCGCTAATACTCTTAGCACCAGACTTTTTAATAGTTGTGGTAATAAAGTTTTAAATCAAACCCTTAATCTTAATTATCATATTTCCGCAACACATCTTACTCCTTGCATATTCCTTCAGATAAACTATTCCATTTTGAACTTGAAATTCACTTACCAGCAAAATTTAAATGAAACTTAGATTACTAATGTAAGAGAAGGAAAGTCTTTTTTATTTGTTTACTTACATAAGGCGGTGCCATTCTCCTGTAAATTGGCTGAGATCATCGTTGCTAAAGCGGCCACTGAAACAATTTGAAATAATTTGTTGTTGTTGGTACAAACTTATTTCGGCTTGTATATTAGAAAACAGATACAATTGCTTTATTAAATCTACGTAAAGGAATTTAATGCGTAACTCCTCAACTTTCAAGTTCTCATCATTAGCAGCATTCGACTAGTTATATACTATGAGATTCAAAAAGATTGTCAATCCGCTCATATAGATTAGTAACAGGGTGTAGGTATATGCGCGTGTTTGTAATGAAGGTTTGAACTAAGTCAGTGTTGGAACACAAGAAGTAAAACGATCTGTCATAAATAAGGAAAACGTAACCTATATTTGAACTCGCATTATAAAACGACTATGGATTGGTGTTTCTGCTTGTAAAAATGAAATGTAATTAATTTAACTTTACTAAATTATGATTTTACAATTCAGTACTAATGGTGTTTAACTAAATTTTATTTATTATTTAAATTATAACATACAATTAGTATAATTATTAAGTGACAAAACTGCATCTCTCAGTTCTTCTATGGTATGCATCGGTTTCTATAGATTATATTTTTTAGATAGCCGAACATGAAGTAATCTAATGGGGTAGATCAGGCGATCTTGGTGGCCATCTTGTGCTCTAACGAACAGTCAGCAAAAAACTGTTGAAGATATTGGCAGGTTTGTCGAGCAGTATGTGCTGGAGCATTATCGTGCTGAAAATAACCTGCTTCAAGCTCATTTTCTTGTAACTCTACAATAAACAATCCAACATCTGTCGTAACGTTGGGCTGTTACAGTTTCCTCGAAGAAAATTGGCCCAATTATTCCTTGCCTGGACATAGCTAACCAAACTCCAACTTTTACGGATGCAATTGCGTTTCTCGAAATTCGTGTGGATTTTCTGCAGACCAGATACAATAGTTTTGTAAATTGATACAGTCTGTTAGATAAAACCAGGCTTCATCCGAGAAAAATGATTTGTTTAGCAAGTCATCGTCCTTAAATTGTTATTGAACCAATGATAATATCCAATCGCCTATCGTGATCTAATGGTAATAATTCCTTGTACCGTAGAAACTTTATAGGGATGAAAATGTAACTTTCTTTTGACAGCTCGTTGCGCTGAAGTGTATGATAAGCCTATAAAATTATAAAATGTAATAAACTATTTACATTAATGTTAATTTGATTTTTTTACCTGTTTGTTGAGCTAATTACCACAGATAAATTCCCTTATTTCTTACGGTATTCAGAAATACTATTGTTGGTGATATTAGTTGTAAATATAAACGGTTTGAAAAAAATTATAAATAAATAATCGAAAGATACTACAAACACGCACGCCAATGTCGCTAAATGTCAAAGAAAATTCATTTACGGCGGTTTGCACTGCCTGTGATTAAGTTATAATTAAAACTTAATCATAATTAAAGTTTAAATTTCCCTGGCACCGACTGCTTAACTAATAATTAAATCCTTAATTCGTGATTATCTTTAATCAGTACCCAAGGTACGAATTAACTCATAATTAAAGTTGGCGCAAGCGTAGTTTCTTTGTTTACATCGTGTTTGTAGGCGATTATAGGTTATGTTATGCGGTTATTGGTTATAATACAAATATCTGTGACTGTAAATTGAAATAGCTAGCTAATTAAAGTGTTCACTTTGAAGATTAGGACAAGGAATAGCGGCGTGCAATGTAACGTATATTTGGCAGGGTTTTAGAAAGTCCAAGGTAAATCAAAAATTAATTCCCGAAATAAAAACTAATAATAAATGTATTTCAGGATTACTCGTGGTTTCAGGTGGAATGACCCGGAGTATTTCGTAATAGGAAAGGATATCCTTCTATAAATTCACAATTTTTATATGATGCTAATTTAAAAATAATGGATATCGTAGTACGATAGCCAGGGAATACACACTTTAACGAACCATTCTTTTCCCTAAGCGACAGTGGATATGCCTCAAAAACATATTTATTGACCCCACTATTAAAGTCTGAAACAGTTGTGAAAAATCATTATAATGAAAGCCATATTACAACATGGAATGTCTTTGACAGCATGTTTCTAAGAAGAATGTTTTCCAATACTGGCATATGGTTGTCGCTTAAAGCTGGATGCCTTTATGGCAGTAATAGTTGGTACCTCAGTATTGCACAATATAGCCATAAATGTTGGTAAAGAGGAAGTCAATGAAGAAACATTAAATCAAGAAATTTTAAATGGACAACTTCATGAGATTAATTATGACGCTGTTGATGATGTACCTGCTGCGACACACGCATTACTAATTAATGATTATTTCAACAATTTGTAATTCATTGCTATATAGAAATTAACTTTTGAACATTTCTTTTTGTATTTGTTTTCTTTGGCTTTTATATAAACGAAATATATTTTATTTACTCTAAATGTATTATCACTTTGATTTTTTTAAAAGAAATATTGTGTATGTAATTAACCATTTTTTTATTAAATAAAAGGAACAAAATATATAAGGAAATGATGGCAATAATAAAATAATTCTAACAAGTAATAGCAGAGGTCAAATAAAGTATCAAAAATTGGAGCAATTGCAGAACAAACAAATAAAAGCATTACATAATAAAAAAAACCTGCATTCACATATTAATTTCCATATTAAAACTGCTACTCAACTTTTTTATTGCAATATCTAATTCTGTAGCAATTTTCTTCAACTTAAATTCCAATAACTTTCAAATGCCGCTTAAAATCGCGCATTCGCATAGCGGCAATTTTCATTATGATGGAACAGTGTTCCCAATATAAGTACAATTTTTGACTAAAAACTAAACTTAACGCACTACCAACCTATATTTCTGTCCCAAGCTTTTTGATTAACTAATCATTAATTAAATTTGTTCGGTGCAATCCTATTCATATTTAATTCGTAATTAAATTTAATCTTTGATTACTTAATTAAAATGTTAATCACAGACGGTGCAAACGGCCGTTAATGTATGAAATTTGTATGTAGCTAACTTCGCTCATTAAATTGGTAATAAGTATAGATAAATTTTTCCGGAAAACAGTTTTTTTTCTTACGACAATCATTTTGAATCTCATAGTATCTACACCTTCTTTGCAATTAATGTTTTCATACATGTTATATTAATACAAAGATGTTTATTTATTTAACAATAACTTTATTGAAACTTGGAAACTACAACATGCCTCCATCAGGCCTATTACACACTTCAGTGCTGCCACACACTCAGGGGTGCCAACACCGTTTACATATACTCTTATAACAATATGCTGGTGTTGCTCTCCATAGTGTGATTTAGGCATATAAAATGAATGTAAGAATTAATGAAACCTTGAGCGTACTCCATGGACGCTACTGCTCAAACAGACAGGGACTTACCGCTTAGTAATTATGCTCGTAAAAGCCGTAGGAATACTCCAGGGTTAAGAAGCCCAGACACATATGGCTGGTTGTATAAATTTCAATATTTCTAGAACATAAGTTCCCATCGGAGGGAGGAGGGGCGCCTGGAGTTCTGTGTGGGGGCCGTAGCAGGTCCAAAGGCAAATGGGGGGTGTTATGACAGTCAAGGGGGCGGTCACGGCGTACGTACCTAATTAGAAATTTAATATAATAAAATACTTCGAAAATACAACTATTTTCATGAAAAAAAAACATTTTGTCTAGCCGTCTTAGATGTTTATCTTATTATTGTGGCGTAAATAAACATTAAAACATTTAAATAAGCATTAAGTATAAACCAACTAATTGATTCGGTTTAGGACTGTCGGTAACAAGTCTATGCAAGTTGGTAACCAAAGACGTGATTTACGCAATCAAGCATGTTTCGACAAAAATACGGAAACTTGTAACAACCTGTTTACAGGGCAAGTGCACCGGGACACCGCAAACAAACAAATGTTCCTATTGACATAACGTTGCAAAATCTTGAATCTTGAACGCTGCTTTTGATAAAATCCTTGAATACATTAAATTAACGAAACTGCGTATGGAACAAAATATCTTGAGCTTTAATAATAAGTTTTATAAACAAACATTTGGAACTGCAATGGGTAACCCACTCTCTCCTTTTTTAGCAAACCTCTTCCTAAATTATTTTGAAAAAGATATTATAAGTAAATTTCCTTCTTTCCCTAAATTGTGGATTAGATATGTAGATGACATTCTTGCTGTAATACCACTTGACTTTGATATAGATATTTTCCTTGATTTCATTAATAATCAGTATCCGTCAATAAAATTTACGTTTGAAATAGAGGATCAACACAGTTTACCATTTCTTGATTTATTACTTACGATTAAAGATAATACATACCACTTTGAGATACATAGAAAAGCCACACACACAAACAATTACATACACAACTTATCTTATACAAGCTATAAACAAAAATACACAACATTCTTTTTCTTAATAACTAGATTATTGAAAATACCGCTTCCGGAAGATAATTTTAAAAAAGAATTAGAATATATATATAGCAGAAATTAATGGTTACAAGAAAAGTGTGATAGATAAGATTAAAAATAAGTTAGATAATAAGAGGTTATTAAGAAATGTAACTACACTTATTCCAGAGAAAATAGTGGAGAAAAAGTTTCGCAGGTTTAACTTCAATAAATTATGGATTAACCAGATATTAAACCTGTGTAAAAATATAATCTTAGTCCGGTTTTTCAAAATTCTAATACTTTAAAAAATAAATTAAAATTTAATATTGAAATTATTGATTTTAAAAAATGTTCTGGGATTTATAAGATCAAATGCGGTATTTGTAATAAAGGATATTGTTACGTTTTTCGGTTCTTAAAACGTTGTCGGGGTTTTAGAAAAACACACAGGCGATATATTTAAATTCACTTATTCTATTAACACTATTCGGTAATTAAAATCTATTTAAAAATGCTTATTAACTATATCACTTAACCACTAATGTCTTTATTTATGTAAACGATATTTATATTACATGTATAATTCAATCGCGACCGCACTATCGAACTCGTATCGATTGACTGCCTCCTGGCAACCGACGCGTTATTTATACTGGCGCGAACTTCCAGATTGTTCGGGGCCTTCTAGAATGTCTCGAAGATTCTGGAGAATATTCTCGAATCTTCGACCCGGTGCTGCCCTCTGTTATTCGTCGTAGGTAGTTCTTCTTCCGCTATGCCGGCGCCATCTAGGACGCCTATCGGAACCGCCAGTTGAAAAGTTGGCGCTCGTTACACTGCTCCCTCCTTAGATCTGTTCCGTCCCGGAACAGGAACTATCACCTCCATGAAGATACGAACAGTTCTCTCCATTCTTACACGACGAGGTCCGGAAGAAATAGCACGCTACCGTTCGTCGCCTCCCTTCTGCTGACCGCGGGTTGTAGCTGCATACTAGGAACTCTATTCCAGTATATCGGAAAATTTTCTTCGAGCATGTTCCTTACGACCCTCCATCCAAGCCATCCAATCCACAGCCTATTTTTGGCACCCTGATCTTATTGATCTCCAGCTCCAACAGCTGCTCTCTTAAACTTATCAGGCTGTCCCACATCGTCCGGTAGGTTGGCTTGCCAACTGAGGCTTCTTTGGTCACCAAGTAGAATAAAGGCCGTTTCTTTCCTGCAAGTGCAGAGCCTTGCCCACCTCAGGGTTCAGGCTTCGGAGATCTTGGACACACCAAATTTCTTCTTTGAATACGGTAGCTATCCCCTTGCCCATTCTTAAATCTTGGGCAACACAATGTGCTAACGCGCACCCTTCAGGAGCCAAAAACAAATCCTCCTGAATCTCCGTTGTTACATCATGACGCACTTTGCGCCATTCCCATACTTGTCCATAAACTCCTCATAGCTGAGTTCTTCTTCGGGAGTCTACAAAACTCGGACCATCTGCTCGTCCTCTTGATTGTCCCCAAGATAAGGAGCTAGGCGATTAAAATGCACCACTCTTGCTTTACCATTGGGTTTCTTTCTGATGCGATAGATGACGTCATTAATTCGCTTTATCACTTCGTAAGGCCCGTCCCACGATCGTTGCAGCTTAGGTGAGAAGCCTCGACGTCGCTGAGGATTGAACAGCCAGACCAGGTCTCCAGGCTGATATCCGCCTTCGTCGCTCTGATGTCGTAGTGTTCCTCATGCGGTCGCTTGCTTCATGGATATTCGCCCTCACCCGATCGTGAATATCATCCATTCGCCTCCGCAAGTTCGAAACATAGTCATCTCCAACTACTTCTTCATTCGGTTTAAAGCCGAACTTAAGATCGCATGGTAAGCGCAGTTCTCGTCCAAAAAGCACACTAGATGGACTTTGGCCAGTGGTTTCGTGGACCGATGCTCTATACGCCAGCAAGAATAGATGTAGTTGCTGTCCCAATCTCGCTGGTGGTCTGCGACAACTTTTGATAGATACTGATAACTGTCCTGTTCATGCGCTCCACCATGCCATCTGATTGCGGGTGCAAGGCAGTTGTTCGGTCTTGCGAATACCCAATATTTTGCACATCTCTTGAAACACTGCTGATTCAAAATTCCGTCCTGGTCGAGTGAAGTTCAAGCGGCACACCAAACCGACTGAAAAGTTCTTTAACTAAAGTCTCAGCCACTGTAACAGCTTCCTGATTTGGTAATGCGTAAGCTTCCACCCATTTGCTGAAGTAGTCTACTGCAACCAAGATGTATTATTTCCAAATTCCGTCGTGGGAATGGTCCGCAACATCAATCGCAATCCTTTCAAAAGGACTGCCAACGTTGTTTGCCATAGGGGCCTCTTCCTTTGGGAAGGTCCATTGGCAGCGCGCAAGTTGTACATCTCCGGCACCAGTCTTTCACGTCATTCTTGCAATTAACCCAATAGAACGCTCTCTGACCTTTCTATAGTCTTCCGGACCCAAGATGCCCTCCGATGTTCCATCATGAAGAAGTTTTAAAACTTCGGAATTCTTGCTTTCGGAACCACAATCTGAAGTCTGCTATTGGTCCCAGCTTCGTCTTCTAACACTCGTCTGAGAAGACCATTTTCCATTACCAAAGAGCCCCACTGAGCCCAATACGATTTTAGCTCTCGCGAATATGGTGCTACCGTTTCCCAGTTAGGCCGCGCTTCTTGCATCTTCCACTCCATCACACGCTTCAAAACTTCGTCAGACTCCTGGTCAGCTCGGATTTGGTCTTCAGTCCATCTATTCATCTATGACAGTAGTCCTCAAGCAGGTTGCTTCATTTTTCTCTTCGGCACGACAGCAGTGCGTACAATCCTTGGAACAGGTCTCCTCGATAGTGCGTCAGCGTTTCGATGACTGGTTCCAGGCCGATGTTCCGAATCAAAGTCATACTCTTCAAGACGCTCTATCCATCTGGCAACCTGCCCTTCCGGATTCTTGAAGCGTAGCAACCACATCAATGCCGCATGGTCGGTTCTTAACAAGAACTTCCTGCCATAGAGATATTTATGAAAGTGCTCTATAGACTTAACTACGGCCAAAGCTCTCTCCTGGTCACACAATAGTTGCGTTCCGGTTTCGACAGCACTTGCTGAAGTAACGAGCACTTTTCGTGGCCATCTTGAACTTGGGACAACACGCCTCCGATGCCACGTTGCTGGCATCAGTATCCAAAATAATTTTCCGTCAGCTGTGGATAGCACAAGATGGGTGCAGTGGTCAGCATCTGTTTCAATTCTTCAAAGGCATCCTGGCAGCTCTTCTCCCAGACGTAGTCTCTGCCTCCTCAGTTAGTCTCGTGAGAGCTTGGCGATGTTAGCAAATCCAGGAACGAATCGTCGGTAATAAGTGCATAGCCCAAGAAAACTTCTTATTTCATGCTTGTCCTTCGGAACCGGCCAAGACTTGACGCTTCTATCTTCCCTGGGTCAACCGACACTCCATCCTCTGATACTACGTGGCCGAGGTAGTGCACTTGCTTCTGGACAGGTTGCACTTTTGGGGTTAAGCTTCAAATTTGCTCCTTTCAATCGCTGAAATACTTGCTCCAAGTTCTTCAAATGTCCTCAAAAGATTTTCCAAGACAATTATATCGTCGAGGTATACCAAGCAAGTTTCCCAGGATAGTCCTCTCAGTACGTTTTCCATCAGTCTTTCAAACGTCGCGGGAGCATTACATAACCCAAATGGCATGACGTTAAATTGCCACAATCCTGTCCCGATCGTAAACGCCGTCTTCTCCTTATCCTTTGCCTCTACTTCGACTTGCCAATAACCACTCTTCAGGTCGAGGTTCGAAAATACCTTACACCACCTAGGTATCTAAAGTGTCATCGATTCGGGCAAAGGATAACTTGTCCTTCTGGTTACATTATTTAGTTGTCGATAATCCACGCAGAACCTAGTTGAACCATCCTTCTTCTCACCAGTACCACTGGAGAAGCCCATGGACTGTTCGATGGTTCAATTACGCCATCCTGCTCCATATCCTGTATAATTTGTTCTGCTTCGGCTCGTTTCGCCAATGGCAATCTTCTGGGGGCTGGCGGATCGGCTGGGCATCTCCAGTCTCTATTCGAGTCGTACAACATTAGTCCTGCCCTCCGTGTTCCGGTCTCTGCTTGAAAAGATCTTGGTAGCGTCCAAGCAGCTGTTTCACGGTATGGCGTTGTTGTTGTGTCAAATCCTTGCAGACAAGTCAATGAAGTTATTCAACCATCTAGGAAGCGGATCTGGAGTTGTTGTTACGCCATCCTCTTTGTTGACAATCGACGACAACTAGCACAACTTCCCAAAGGTACGCCCTTCCTCAGCTTTACTGGATAACTATTGACGTTATCAGTCGGACGGGCAATTTTTTCCAGCTTGTATCACTGCCTTAGCAACCAGTATTCCACGACACTTGACCGCTAATCGCTCCCGGTTCCAGCATTAAAACTTGCCTTGGGAATATCTCCACTCACGCTCGCTTCCACAATGGTTTCACTGCGGCTCGCCACAGTTACTTCTTCTGCCAACACTACGCAGGCCGACATATTCTTGCTATGGTAAGAATAACTTCTTCTTTGCCAACCTTCAACACTCCCGCTTGCAAGTTCAGTTTGAAACCAAATTCTGTCATTATGTCCATTCGAGGATTACGTCTTGTTCTATATCTGCAACTACTACACGATACTGAATGCAGTATCACCAATACGGAAGTGGGCCATCGTCTCCCCCAACACGTTGACTGTTTGCCCAGTTGGCCGTACGTAGCGTCCACCTGGTTGGATATATCCGGTTCGTCCTTCCCACTGCTTCCGGCCGAAGAATTGTCATTGTTGCACCAGTATCTAGCAGTAAATCTCTCGGTTTCCCATTCACATGCCCATACACGACGAGGCTGCTAGGTCTACATCCCACTGAAGCAACAATCACTGGTGTTACTGGGGCATCAGCTACGTAGGTCGACGATCGCTTCTTCCCGTCGGCCCATTTTAGTTTTCCGTCGGCTTTGGTTTTCGTGCATCGTCTTCCTGGTTGCCTAATTTGCACGGATTCCATTTTCGTCATCAATTCCCGTCATCTTTTTCGTTATTCATTTCGTCTAATTTGTCATAATTCCTTCTAATGGTTCTTCTCCTCGTGACTCCCTAGAACACGGACGCGAGCATGTCCTTTGACCGATTGCTTCACGGCTTCAAAATCTAATGCTTCAGCTAAAGCCTGGTTCCACGTTTGCGGGTGAGCGAGCTTTACTGCCTGTTGAGTATCCCTATCAAGCAGGCCATCCAGGAATTTTTCCACAGCGAAAGTCTCACACACATCTTCTGGTACCGTTGGGTACGCACTCTTAACCAGACGAACGATAATCAGCTCCATACTCCTGTAAAGTCTCGTCTGACCTCTGGCAACGATTCTTCAACTGCCAAGCGATATATTGGCGCAGATGTTTATTACCGAAAACGCATCTCAGATGATTAAGTAGCGTTTGTAATTTTGTCGCTTCGACGAAGAATAGCCTGGAGTACCTTCAAAGCATCGCCGCGCAGAGCTATTGACAGCATGGCTGCTTTGGTAGCTTCCGTCCAGCCATATACCGTAGCCATTGTATCCAGCAGCGCTCAGATAGTCTTCCAAGGGCGTCTTTCCGTCGGAATGTTGGCAGGTCACATTTACTTTGAACCGCCACAGATGGGCACTGTATTTCTTGGTTCCATCTGCTGCTTTCCGCATTGGTAGAATTTCGATTTCATCCGTCTTCGGTATGTCCCCAGAATAAATTTGTCTAGCACCTTAATGCGACCGTCCAATTCTTCAATCATTCTAGATTTTTTCTTCTTGAATTTTCTAGAATTTCTATAACTCTCTGACAATTGTTCTAGAACTTTTCTTCTAAATTGCGAGAATTTTCCGTAAGTTCTTTTAGAAGTCGCCGTTACCACCAGACACTTCAAACAAATATGTCTCAGGATCTTCACCAGCTGCTTCTATTGCTCTTCGTAATCTCGACTGAAGCTCGGCCTTCCTTCCACTCGTATCTTCATCCCTTTCTTCTAATTCCCGTTTGAGATCTACCACTTTCAAGTCCACTAATTTACAGTATTTCGCTGCCATTGTTTCTAATTACGCACTATTAGTCCACTAATATATCGCCAAATACCCCACACCTGACACCAATTGTTACGTTTTCGGTTTCTTAAAACGTTGTCGGGTTTTAGAAAAACACACAGGCGATATATTTAAATTCACTTATTCTATTAACACTATTACGGTAATTAAAATCTATTAAAAATGCTTATTAACTATATCACTTAACCACTAATGTCTTTATTTATGTAAACGATATTTATATTACATGTATTAATTCAATCGCGACCGCCACTATCGAACTCGTATCGATGACTGCCTCCTGGCCAACCCGACGCGTTATTATAGCTGGCGCGAACTTCCCAGATTGTTCGGGGGTTCTAGAATGTCCTCGAAGATTCTGGAGAATATTCTCGAATCTTCGACCCGGTGCTGCCCTCTGTTATTCGTCGTAGGTAGTTCTTCTTACGCTATGCCGGCCCATCTAGGGACGCCTATCGGAAACCCGCCAGTTTTGAAAAGTTGGCGCTCGTTACAATTATATAGGTCAAACAAAGAGGAATGCGGACGATTAGATTTAAGAGCATTTATATCATTAAGAATCACAATGCCGATAAATCCGCTGTTGATCATTTTGTTAATACAGGACATACTTTTTCAATTGATTATTTAGAGTTAATTAAGTCTTCAAATGTAAGAATTCTTAATATGTGGAAGCTATTTATATGAAAAAAACATATTAATAGCTTGCTCAATACTGATTTAACACCCCTTTAATTACAAATATTTAAATTTATTGAATATAGTAGTCCTGATGATTAATTTTTGTAGCCTAGGATATACTTACTATATTTACGCATTTTAGTATTTGACAATACACTTGTATGTACACCTGAAGATGTTAGCATTAGCTAATGAAATATGCATTGTGTTTTTGAAGATTAAAGAATCTTGTTGAACTGAAGTTTATTGGATTCCTATTAGTTAAACAAAGGCACACAAGTTGTCGCGCTCGAAATCAAATCTTTAAAAGGCAGGGATAACTTTTCTAATGTCTTATCGTGCTTGTGTGCTTCGCCAGTGATCCATACTCGCGCGTGACCGATAAAGTAAAGAAGTCATTATAGCCATTGGTTTTATAACTTTCTATAAATCGGTGAAGAGTTAATGTATTGAAATTGTGAATTTCAAAATGCCTGAAACTAAGAAGAAATGTCGGCAGTACAACATTGAGTATTTGAAATAAGGATTTACGCAATCTCCAACAAACCTATGTGTTAATTTGCCAAAAAGTATTTTCAAATGAAGCCATGAAGCCTTCTATGGGCTCCAAGAGCATTTGAATAAAATACATACTGACAAAAAGGACAAAGATTTATCCTCTTTTCAAGGACTTGAAAAGAAATATTTAAAACAGCTAACTATATCAAACCTTTGTGCATCGTGTTCTAAACAAGAAGATGATAGACTACGAGCTTCATATAATATTTCATTATTAATCGCAAAAGCGGGAAAAACCACACGCAATTGGCGAGGAATTAATTATGCCGGCAGTCAAAGAGGTAATCGAAACTATTCTTCATCATAAGACGCCATCAGATATCATCAAAAAAAAAATCCTTTGAGTAATAATACAGTGCAAAGAAGAATCGATGAAATGGCTAAAAACATTGAACTATCTTTATGTGCATACTTAAAGACTTCCAAATTTTCCATTCAACTCCATGAATCAGCTTTACCAAATAACGAAGCCCTACTCTTGGCTTACGTCCGATTCATAAAAGAAGAAAAAAATTGTCAAGAGTTATTATTTGCAAAAAATTTGGAAACCGATACAAAGGGAGAACCATATTTAATTACCCATGCACGTTTTTTTCAAAAGAAAGAAATTCCTATTCGAAATATTTTGTCAGTTGTTACAGTTGGTGCTTCAGCAATGACGGGGCGTCATAAGGGTTTCATTGCGCATTTAAGACAAGTAGTACCAAATGTACTCGCTGTACGTTGTGTTATTCAGCGTCAGCACTTGCCAGCGACATTATACAGGGTGTACCAAATAAAAAAGTAAATTTTGCTTGGGTGTTAACTACACGACATATAAAGCACAAACCCATGACCCAAAATCATTACAAAATAAAGAAAAGTAAAATTTAGAGCCAAAAATTCTTTAGTCCGGGCCTGATGCAAGGAAACATCATATTAAGCACCCGCTAAACGTGGTATTATGTATAAATACATTGCACTCATTTAGTATTATTCTTAATGGTATGCCGTAAATTCATTTAACGTCATTCTGAATAAATAAAGGCCAATCGGCCAGTGTGCCCTTGTAAAAATAGCAAAACTGAGGCATTTTAAATTTCTTCCTTTTATAAAATAAACATTCCTTATTTGTTAAGAGCATTCTACGTAAGCCTACAAAGTATTATTTTTAATATCCTGATAAGACGTTCGAGTTTCACCGGATATGCGACTTCAGTAGTTACAAAAAACGTAAATATTTTCTTTCACTTTGTCGAATCGAGAATTAGTTGTTAATAAACGGTACCACATGATTCTGAGTTATTTCTTTTGGATTTATTTAATCCAATAACGCAAAATGAATTGAATCGAATTACACAGAAATAAATGTAGATACAGAAAATTTGCAAACACGCCTTTTTACTATGATGTCGCGCGAAAATGAATCTATTATTTCCCGCGCTTTTGCCGATGCACCAACCTTCGATTTTCTTTATATGAAATCATGATGGTCCTGAAAAGAATCGTTTTTTCGAGACGGGAAGAATTTAAATAAAATGTTCGAAGTGGCTTGCACTCCAAGCGGCGATCCACACAAAACTAACAGCGGTAATGGCTGAATGATAGTGGTATGTGGGTTATACTCGGGACAGCATTTAGGTTGGCACAGGTGCGGCTTCTAAGCCCACGGCATTTACAAAATATTTTTTTTCTCGTTAATGCTTACAGATAGACCCCCTGTGCATTAAGGCTTTTTGATTGTATATGATACAGCTGCTACATATTATTATATTTACCTCTATATCTGATACACCCTGTACAAATAAATATTCAGTCACAGAACATCTAACAACCAGAATATCATCTTGGCCTGGCCGGAAGGGTTCGCGCATTTTCAACGCGCAGCTTGGTCCGCCATTGAATCGGGTGAGAACTTATGGTTTACTCTTTGAATTAGGCGCACGTCGCTGACCTCAAATTTATATTCGTATTGCTGTGGCCTGGCACCCCGGTTTTCGTAAATTCTGTGTTTTCTTGTTTTTTCTTTAAGCCTTTGTCAATGTTGCGAGAAATTTCAAATTCTTTTATTTTGTATAAGAGTTAGTTATTGAGTTAATTGTTTAAATTATTTATTTAAATGTTCAGGTTGTTTTAAATTAATTTCACTCTTTAATATATTTTTATTTGCTCATGTAGTGTATGTCCTTCTTAGAAGAATTCTTCTTCTATGATCTTTGCGCGTTGCGTTGCACGCAGCTATAGAATTTTATATATATGCGACTGTTTAACCTTGTAGGGAAAGATGCCGTGTAAGTACATGTAATTTTGTTTTCATTGCTGCCATTTTGGTATTTCATTTTATTTAAAGATTTGTTTCTTTAATTCTGATTTATATCATCCATCAAGGAACTCGCTTAGTAATAATTGGTATTATATTCTTGTGAGCACAAATTAGATATAGGATCATTTATTATTTAAGTTCTGGAAGATATTTTTAAGTTTAAAGAGTTAATTTTTGTTCGTTTTTTAAGTTTGCTGATTTGTATTTTATAATTAATCAGCTAGGGTTGAGTGAATAGAAGCTTTGTGCTTGTAACTTAGTTTTCATTTATATTAGTTTATTTCAATTGTTCACGTTTAATTTGGTTTGATTAATTTTGGAACCACGTGGATTTTTGTGTAAAAAAAAGGACTATCTTCCTGAACTATTTTACCTTTTTGCTTTGATAAAGGAATTTGCATTGTCCTTTAGTAAAATTAGAATCCTAATGCAGTTTTGATTTTGACCAGGACCTTTTGTCAAAGGTTTCTTTTTCTGCGTAATTGTAATTAATGTTTTTTTTTATAATAAAAATCTTTGATCGTTATTAACGTCATTTTAAATTCTGTTCTTTTATTTTTGATTAAACTTTTTCAATTTTTGGAGTAATTAATGAAAGTCAGATTTCTTTCACCCACTTTTTATTTTTTGTGATTAGTTTAATTCACGAGGGCAACCCTGAGTTTATTTGTTCTTTTGCGCCCTTTAATTTTTATCCGCTGAGCTAGTTAATTTAATTTTTCATTTTTATAAATTCATTTTGCATTTTCTTTTGTACTTCGTTAACAGCAGTATGTTAATTTAAATAGTGGTTATCAAGTGCAGCCGCTAAAATATAAAAATAAATGGAACGAAAGTAAAATAATTGTAAAAAAGAAGTGATATATTTTCATCTTACGTAAGATATGTATCATCATTCTCGAAATTCACTCAGTTAGGTCCTGTTCAGGCACCGAATTCTGTCAAAGCCCATCCTGACTTCTCGCCCGAACAGTGACATCAAGGTCACGAAATTTTACGCACTGAGATCAAAAGAGCCGACAAACAGATGATATTCTGGTTGTTAGATATTCTGTGATTCAGTTTTGTGAAGCCGACTTAAGTCAGTGACTTAAGGTGTTTTAGCAGTACATGGTGTAAGTCGGAATTTTATTTCTCATATATGCAACATGCTTACTGACGGGATTTTAGCACCAAACGACGTAAATATGTCAAGTTTATCGATATTCATATCAAACTGAATTTGACCAAAATATGACTTATGGGGTTTTAGTACCTAGGAAACCATTCGTGATGCCGATGTACTGGCTACATCGATTTTATATATTGACGTGCAGGAGATGTAAAATAGAGATGTAAATGCGATAATCTATTATTTATATGCCTGCGACGTACCTGATACAGAACACAAACTATATAACAATTCTATGTATCTGGTATATAACATATTATATATTAACATGGTGAGGATGTAAGATAGATATACGAATACGATATCTATTATTTATATGCCTGTGATGTACCTGATACAGAACACAAACTATATAACAATTCTATGTATCTGATATATAACATATTATATATTAACATGATGAGGAATGTAAGACAGATACATGAATACATATCTAATTATTTATATGCCTGTGATGTACCTGATAAAGAACACAAACTATAAAACGATTCTATGTATCTGGTATAAAACATATTAACATGGTGAGGATGTAAGATAGATATATGAATACGATATCTATTATTTATATGCCTGTGATGTACCTAATACAGAACACAAACTATATAACAATTCTATGTATCTGGTATATAACATATTATATATTAACATGGTGAGGATGTAAGACAGATACATGAATACGATATCTATTATTTATATGCCTGTGATGTACCTGATAAAGAACACAAACTATAAAACGATTCTATGTATCTGGTATAAAACATATTAACATGGTGAGGATGTAAGATAGATATATGAATACGATATCTATTATTTATATGCCTGTGATGTACCTGATACAGAACACAAACTATATAACAAGTCTATGTATCTGGTACATAACATATTAACATGGTGAGGATGTAAGACAGATATATGAATACGATATGTATTATTTATATGCCTGTTATGTAGCTGATATAAAACATGACATAAACTATGTAACAATTCTGCGTATGGTACATATTTTTTTATCGAAATGTGGCGTCACTAGAGATTTCATACACCCCAAAGCCCGCTTTGCACCTTCTTCAAATGTCGTCTAGGTCTAGAATATGTGCAACAACGTGTATCAGCTTGTGTGCATCGAATATATCTAGTGATAACTTCCAAGGGTATTGCCAAAATTTCAATTTTCTGCTGTTCATTGAAGGTAAGTGATTAACACAGTTAATTTTGTAGGTTAAGCTGTTTTTGTTCTTGTAAAAGTTTTAACTCATTATATCAGTTGCTAGGTTAGGTTAGTTGCTAGGTATATGTAAATATACTACATATTCTTACTTTTTAGATCATAAATTCCAGTACTTTATTGGTTAATACAATGGTCTTTTAATTTTCAGAGACTGTTAAGGTTTTGTAACACCTACAAACGGTTACTGAAGTCAAATTAGAAGTTTAAAACGAACTCTCTATAAAATTGGATGGGTATTGTGAAGAAGTAAGAATGTGAAATATTTTAGAAGAAAAATGCTACATAGTATTTGGAACACCGATTGACAGTAAATCACAAACCCTACAATTATCCTCAGTTCTAGCCATCAAACAACTAATGGATTGGTATCGGAGTACATCTTCGCAATATGCATCGCATAATTGATCCTTCGCTCTCGGCATCAATGCCAATGCCGTCAGTGTAGGCAAAAAATTTCAATACCTTCGAACATGTCTCCATTTTATCCAAATATATTTTAAATTTATGGTATTTAATATCATATAATTAATATACCAAAATGGAATTTGATGTGTAGCTTGCAGAATAGCTCAGGCTTTCAAACAACGATGAACGAGAAACGGTGTACAACAAATTAGTATGTATTTTTAACTTATATCATTAAAAACTAGTTTTCATATAACTTGTGTTATTTTCTATACATTTTTTTTGTTTGGTTTTAGGTTGAAACTGTGTTCTGCAACTGCTTCTGGCCGACGTATCCTTCTCGCTCGTATGAGATATCTTTGAAGCTGCTACTTATGTTTGCGTTTGAACTACAGTTTCAGCTGTACAGCAACATTAGTAGCAATACCTAAAGATGTCTCATTCAAGATGAGGACGAAACGTCGATCACAGGTATTTGCAGGACACGGTTTCAACCCGGAAACCGAGCATCGTGTCGATGTACGTTATATCGCCAGCATATACCTATTCAATATCGTTGCATATACCTATCAATATCGCGGCATATACCTATTCAATATCGCCGACATATATACCTATTCAATATCGCTGGCATATACCTATTTAATATCGCCGGCATATACCTATTCCATATCGCCAGCATATACCTATTCAATATCGCCAGTATATGCTCAGAATGTGTACTTGTTGCGGACATAAGTCTCAACATGTAAGGCGCATGCACGGTACTGAGCATATCACCAGGGTTGCGATATGTACATATCTACATCGCAGTGATGTACTTGATACATAACTTGGTTTCTTGGGTAATAACCGATTCAATTGCTATATTATTCCTCCATTGTATTAAGTATCATCGCTTTAATTAGTAGTTTTTTTAAATAAAATTGTGCTTTTTAGTTCTACTGCTCGGATTTTCGTGGAACTTATTCGAAAATAACTACAAGGCCCAAAGCACCTAGCTCAAGTGCCCGGACATTATTGCCCATCCTAACTTTAATGAATGAATGAATGAATGAATGAATGAACTACAAGGCCTTCTATTATGACAATCAAAAAATGCTTTTTGGAACCAAATTATGTACTGACCCCTTGAATTAAAAAAAATGCATATTCTTTTTCACTTCAAAATCATGGAAATTTTTTTGCATTAGAATTTCATATACGGTTTACAATGTGTCACTGAATAATCATTAATTCTCACTTAATTGGAAATTACCGTTTACTCTCCTGAGCTCATTATTAGCGTAATAAATAATAATGCCTAATAAATTACGTTGTTTGTGGTATTCTAAAAGTTCCATTCATTATTGAGTAATTTTCCAATGGAAATATATAGGGCTGTTCGAACATGCAGTTCGCGAACGGTTCGTGATCACGTGAACCAATAAGAGGACACAGATCGGAGTTCTCGCGAACTGGAATACGTTGTCCGATTGGTTCACATGACCGTGAACCGTTCGCGAACTGCATGTTCGAACAAACCCTATATATCGGTGCTTCGTTATATAGAAACATATAGCGCCGGCCTTCGAACATTTTGAAGGTGGCTAACCTAACAATACATAGCATGCTATGGTGTTACTAAATCGTACCGTAGAGTGGGGCAATTTCGATCGCATGGGGTAAAATCGATCAATCCTGATTTTACGGCAATTATTTAGTCTAGCATCTATGGAAAGGATAAGAAAGTTTTGCAACACAGTCATTCAATAAACTTTGTTTATAACATGATAACTATACTGGCCTTTTAAGTATTGCATTAAAGTTTCCTGTGTTAAAAAAATAATTTCCGATGAATGACAACAAGTAATATTTCATACAGACGAAACAACTACTACTGGGGAATCCCACTAGGACTAAGCGAATTTTCGAAAAGGGATAAGTGAAAAGAATCAATTGTCATCATTCTTCACCGTTTCTTTTTTTGACTTTATGAAAGTGTTGGAATAACAAGAGAGTAAGAGGAAATTAACACCTCATGGGGTAATACCGATCAGTTTGAAAAGTAAAGCCTCATAGAACAACGTAGAAATATGATATACTCATGTTTCTACGTTGGTTTTATTAGAAATTATGGTGAGAAACTATAAAAAAAAAGTATGGCCTGGCGGAGACAACAATATAACCCCAAATAGCTCCAAAGCGCTATCAGGACAGTAAAATAGAACACTTCATCGATTATGAAAGCATCAGAAAATAATGGGGTGCCATATTCATTACTTGTAATTGGCGAAAGCTGTTGGGGGTGCGAAGGCATGAATTATTATTATTATTATTATATTATTATTATACTCAGAATTACTTTAAAGAACCGGTAGTTCTAAGGAAGAGAAAGATGACTTTGTATTTCTCCAAGTTGACGAAATTTAGGAAATTTCCAAAAACCAAATTATCAGCTGGTCATAGAGGGATCTACGTTTTTGAACTGAGAGGGAAGCGCGTTGAATGAAATTTTGTTTTAGTTTTAGTTTATTGAATTATTATAGTTTATGTCATTATTTATCTGTTTGCCATTTCTATAATACATATTTTCTGTTATTTCCGTAAGTTTCCTTTTTTTAAATTCAAATTTTTGTTATTGGATTTACCTCGTGTAGCTTTCAAATAATCGTTTTTATAAGAAAATAGATGGGTGATTGGAATTGCCCCTATTATGGGGGCAAAACCCGATCACGCTTGATGTATTAAAAAAAAAATAGTGTTTAATACATTGGGTTATATACATGATGGTATTGTGTAGCTAAAAGATGTATTGTTATTATATATATTTTTTTCGATCAATAATAATAATTGCAGCTCAGAAATAGTACATAAAACTGATCGGAATTGCCCCACTTTACGGTACACACTTGGGCTGACAAAAAATAAAAATGGCACCGTTTTTCTCACACATGCAAAAGATACATCCCGATTAGTATGGCACTTCTACATATTTATTTCGAAGCAAAGTATGGATTATGTTAGTTTTACGAAATTCTAAAAGCAACTATAACATATAACTTAACTCTAACAACCTTGTGAAAACGTGTACGCGTCTTTCAGGTAAATATGTTAATGAAGAACGGCAACAAAAACAAACGCTTACGAAGAAATAGATTATACATTATCCTTTCTTCGAAATTGCTTCTCTATTACCGCGTATTAAACATTAGCGTGCATATTTAGTCGTGTAAGTTATAATAGCATACATACATAAATACATAAATACATCGTTTCAAAGAATACCGTTTTTTTCTTGAATATTTTTTTTGTTTTCTACTACGCATAAACTTAAATAAAGCCAGTGATTTAAACAATAGTCTTACCCAACAGTATGTGGTGCACTTTATTAAATTCTTTACACATTCTCACGATATATTTTTTTTAACCTTCGCCGCAAATTTTAATTTGATGTTTCAACCAACCAACAGACAAAACAAGAAGCGACAGATTACGAGGAAGCGTGTACGACTTTGATCATGTTTACAGCAGTTCTTCGACTTACAGAGAAGGCGGAGCGCTGTACAATTATTGTTCTAGGTGGGAGACAAGACCAGTTCCGCTTCTCAGAAAACCGCGAAAACAGTCAGTGACGCTTTTTTTTTTGATAAGATTATGTTTATATTGCAGTTAATATCAATAACTTGGAGGAATCAAATACGAGATTTGTGGCGCGCGAAATACATGTAGAGTCGTTTGCTTCCTGTAGGTAGCAGTGGCGGCTCGTGGTCGGAAACGTAGGATGTTCACAAAATCAAGACATGCAAATTTTTAACTAAAATCCAACCATTCTTTTCATACTTGTCCGTCTTAAATTTTCTTGTAAAGTCTCTAAATTTGCCGTTTGTAGTTTGCGTCAAATTAAGTTCTGGTTTTGGTCGCCATACTTTTAACTTGAATTTTTTTTCATAACTAAACGAGTTAAAATTGTCTTTCAATATTGCACAGTAAAATTGTTTGCATCCATAGTTCTTATTTTATATTGTTTAGTGTTTACTTACAATACTACTTTGTTTGTTTTTGGTGCATTTCATTATCTTTTTTTACGTACTGTATATTTCATTTCATTACTTTTTACGTACTATATATATCTTTTTTGTTTGTCGGCTGCACCAAAGGCGCATTAGTGGCGATTTTGCTTTGTCGGCTTTTTGCAGAGGATTTACGATGCGGCATAGTTTTTAACTGCGACTGTGCTGTTGTCAATTTATTTTGTTTTTCTAAAAAATCAATTATTATTGTATCTTTGAGGAAATGTAGTGTTTTTTGGAACAGTTAAAGATTACGAGTTTCAGTTTGTGATTTTACGTGCGCTGGTTTAATAAACGTATTACTGTAGATGAAGTACCTCAAACGAAAATTTAAATCAGTGTTTTAAATAAAATAGATAGTTTTTTTTTAACAAATATATTATCTAATTTCCTTTTTTTTTCACAAATTTAAATTTAAGATGTTCATAAATTAACACTAAGTATTTAAATTGTTACAACCATGATTATTGTGTTAATTATATCAACTTTTATCATCTACAATTCTTTGAAAATCTTCTTCTACCTAAAACTAAAATATAAAATTAAAATTAATACAGACCTGTATTAATTACTCATCTAAACTGCACGAGTGTGATTAAACATTCAGCACTGGCTTAATATCAGCAACAAATTAATAGATTAATATATTAAAATTTTTAAAATCCAAGCAAAAAAAACAACACATGTGAGCCACCCCGATATCTATATCACACTGGCTCTCTCGCTCGCACGTACGAAGCAGAGAGCCAGAAAACAAAGAAAAAATCTGGAAACAAATCCGTCCAATACGGAAAAATATAGCAATAGTGAAATAAATAATATAATGTTATACTATGAGATTCAAAAAGATTGTCAATTCCGCTCCTATAGATAGTAACAGGGTGTAGGTATATGCCGCGTGTTTGTAATGAAGGTTTGAACTAAGTCAGTGTTGGAACACAAGAAAGTAAACGGATATGTCATAAATAAGGAAAACGTAACCTATATCTGAACTCGCATTATATAAACGACTATGGATTGGTGTTTCTGCTTGTAAAAATGAAATGCAATTAATTTAACTTTACTAAATTATGATTTTATAATTCAATACTAACTGGTGTTTAACTAAATTTATTTATTACTTTAAATTATAACATACAATTAGTATAATTATTAAGGACAAAACTGCATCTCTCAGTTCTTCTATGGTATGCATGCGGTTACTATAGATCCTATTTTTTAGATAGCCAAACATGAAGTAATCTAATGGGGTTAGATCAGGCGATCTTGGTGGCCATCTTTGTGCTCTAACGACCCTGTCAGCAAAAAAACTGTTGAAGATATTGGCAGGTTTGTCGAGCAGTATGTGCTGGAGCATTATCGTGCTGAAAATAACTGCTTCAGCTCATTTTCTTGTTAACTCTGCAATAAACAATTCCAACATCTGTTGGTAATGTTGGGCTGTTACAGTTTCCTCGAAGATAATTGGCCCTATTATTCGTTGCCTGGACATAGCTAACCTAACTCCAACTTTTATGGGATGCAATTGCGTTTCTCGAAATTCATATAAATTTTCTGCAGACCAGATGCGGTAGTTTTGTGAATTGATACAGCCTGTTAGATAAAACCAGGCTTCATCCGAGAAAAATGATTTGTTTAGCATGTCATCGTCTCTTAAATTCTTATTAAACCAATGACAATGTTCCAATCGCCTATCGTGATCTAATGGTAATAATTCCTGTACCGTGAAAACTTTATAGGGATGAAAATGTAACTTTCTTTTGACAGCTCGTTGCGCTGAAGTGTATGGTAAGCCTATAAAATTATAAAATGTAATAAACTATTTCACTTAATGTTAATATTCATTTTTACCTGTTTGTTAAGCTAATTACCACAGATAAATTCCCTTATTTTCTTACAGTATTCAGAAATACTATTGTTGGTGATATTAGATGTAAATATAAATGCTTTGAAAAAAATTATAAGATAAATAATCGAAAGATATTACAACACGACGCCAATGTCGCTAAATGTCAAGAAAATTCATTTAATGTATGAAATTTGTATGTAGCTAACTTCGCTCATTAAATTGGTAATAAGTATAGATACATTTTTCCGGAAAGCAGTTTTTTTTTATTACGACAATCATTTTGAATCTCATAGTATACCTAAAAGAGAAAATAATTAATTGGTTTCAATTCAATTTTAACCAGTAAATTAGCTTTTTGTAATTTTTGTTTACGATACGTTAATTTTGGGGATAAGTTTCTATGAAACCCATTATTTTAGGAATTTTAATATTTAAAAGTTGCCATAAAAAAATGGAACACTAAGATGGTCTATTATTACAGGGATTTTTACATATATCGATAACAAGGATAGTATTATAGTTTTCTTGCAAATTTAGTTTTTGCCATGTACCGATAGATGACTCTGATTTTAAAATTGTGCCGTATAATTTTGACGTTTCTATAATCTCATTTATTAAGTGCCAGATAAGTTTGGATACGAATTTTGAGATAAATAATTTGTTTTATATAGTATTTATGATTCCAATATACGTTCCTGTGATCTGAGAGTCTCAAAATTGATAAAACATAGCATTATTTGGTAGTCAAATAAAGAGTTACGCTTGTTTCAAAACATTCTTTTATTGCATGTTTAGTGTGTTTTTACAAGGATATATAATTGATATGAGTTACATTTTTCTAATTTTAAAGAATCGGAGAAGGGGCTTTAGGGCGTGTCCTTTAGCTAAGAAAAACTGCCTATACCCAGTAAACACATTCATATCTCAGACACGTAACAAATACGTGTCCTCTGATCTATCTATTGTCTCAGACACATAACATGTAAGGCACAGGTAAGTTTCATTGGGTGCGTAATGTCCGCATCAAGCATCTCTCTTTGATATGTCTCTGAGACATCACATAGATACGATTCTGATGTATGAACACTGTTATATTTCAGAGTGGTTATTATTTTCTCTGTATGATACATATTTAAGGCCGTTTTACACCTAGTTATTTATTGCGCAATTTATTGGCCAATAAATTGCGCAATAAATAACTAGGTGTAAAACGGCCTTTAGGAATAGGTAACCATCATTTTCGAAACTACATTAAGTTATATATTTATCCATTAGTAAATACATATAAATATTATTGGATTTACAAGATATAAATAACTCACTTGCCGCTCCGTCCGTGTGTTCGTTATAATCCTTGAATTATGACGTCACAACTCCTAAAAATGGAAATATAATGGTTGTACACAGTTCACAAACTTTTATGTTATTTCTTTCTCCGAACCAACTATATAGATGCTGCGCAAGTTCGTTAGTGAAGCTGGTGGAGCAATGTTCCAAGAGTCGTATTAAATATCTTCACCATTCTGGCCTCCGATTCTTTTTGTGTATGACCGCTAAAACGAAATTAACATTTTTTAATTTGAAAACCGGCACGTAATTCACTTACGATTTTTGGAGTATTAAAATCATTGCTTAGAAGGAACTGGAAATTATTCAAACTTTGTTTAGAATTGAGGGGTAGTAGTTGTTCTATTTCCTCAGTATCGTCGTCCGCAGCTGATCCTTCTTCTATCTTGAGATGTTTTAGTGAAATAAAAACTATACCTAAAAATAAAAGGCGGTGAATAATTCCTGAACAAATAAATGTGAGGTTAGAACAGACATTTTCACAAACATCGTCCGTCTTTATAAATAATAACATAGATTCAAAAACGTTAGTTTGTAAAGTAAAAATATACTTACGTTTAATACCAGTTGGCATCCAGTTGTTAAATGGGTTCCAGTGCTTCAAATGTATTATAGTTAAAGTTAAACCAGTACACAAACCGATACCAATGTAACACACGCCATTTGCACAGTCGCTCAGAAATTTCAAACTGTGGGAAACACAAAAAAATGTCACGAATAGTTCTTGAACAGTACCAGATCAAGGATATGTGATGTATTATTAGGTACATCTCAGATACATCACTATAATGTATCTAGCACCACGTATCGCAGTTCAGTTCAGATAGCATTTAGGATACATACATTTATGTAACATTTACGTATCTAAGTTACATAGCACTGTTCCTTAAATGATACTTAGGAGAGATGTAACAGACACATGTGTGTTTACTGGGTAGCAAGCGCCTAGAGAGCTAATTTGACAGGTAATCTGGTGCTCCTGCAAGTGTCCCGCGCTACCTAGCAGGTAGAAGATCACTGATCACAACATTCACTCAGTTATCAGAGAAATCGCTAGGTAAATAAAAACCACTCACAAGGGAACACCGGCCAGTGTCAAATTCCGATTTCCATCAAACTTTACAGACTGAAAGAGTACCATGATAGAAGCACAACGCATTTTTTTTTATAGTTTAGTATTTTGATATGAGAAATAGATATGTATGCAAATAATATATAGCATCGACAATAAAAGGTGACAAGAATTACTGGGTCGAATGATCATTCGCTAACAGAGAATTTCGCATATATATTTTTAAAGAGTATCATTAAACATTGGCAAGAGGAAAGAAAAACAAAATATCTGTAATTTATTTGACAAGACTTCCTAAATTATTTTTTACGTAGATGAAAATAATAGCTATTATTACTATGTAAAGGTGCCTTTTTTTGAGAAATAAAACAAAAAAGAAATTATTAAAAAAATAGGTGGTATGGGGTACTCCGTCACCTATTATTAGATTTTTGTGAAAATAGGTTACGTCATCTTTACGCCATTCTTTTAATATCTGCTATAATTTCGAAGATATTCCATAAAATTGGAAAATCGCGAAACTGGAGGGGGCTATATCCTTAAATGGGGCGTTTCCGGGGAAAATAAAATTGTGTTGTCTTTCTACCATGGTACTCTTTCAGTCTGTAAAGTTTCAAGGAAATCGGGATTTGATACCTGCCGGTGTTCCCTTGTAAGTTGTATTTATTTTTTTATTGAAAAAAAAGGAAAAGAAAATGTACAAATAAAGAAATTATATGTTAATTTAAATTTTGAATATTGAATCGAATTTATCGAAAATGGTTATAATATTGTATTTTACTGAAGTAAAAAAAAATGAAAATTTTAAATCCCGGGGCATTTGTTCTGAAAAAAAAAAAAAAACAGAGTCATATGTACACTTCTCACAGGAAAAATCGGGACACCAGCAATCGTGAATTTTAAAATTTCTTGGGTGTAAATGCAGCTTTCAGAGGATATATACACTTATCAAAGCCATAAATCACTTTTTTTGTGTGTATTATTGCGATCAAAGGTAAAGACTAAAAATTTAAACAGAAATATAAATATATATAGAGAAAAAGGTTTATACATTAAATAAACACATTGGAATTTCGGTGCGGTGTTTCCTTAGAAATGCCGAATACGAAATATAATGCAAAAAAAATACATAACAACTAAAAGGCCTCTTGAGTAGACGGTACCATTTAGAAATACACATATGTATTTAACTTGTTTGATGTTATGTAGAGATAATTCTTTGTTTAAGAAAACATATGGCGATGGGATTTTAAAATTATATTACATATTACTATGATGTTAGTTACTTAGTTTGATTTATGCCCGAAAGTAATACTTTCGCAATAGACAATATGTCAATGAGCCTTCTGAGTTTGTGAACAATGGGATTTTCACATTGATTAATTACACTATTATTGATGTATTCATTATTGTTGTTTAGTATTCTTAAATATTGTATTACTACAAAATATTTTTCTGTGTATTAAAAAGTTACCAAAAACACTTTAAGATTATTTACAAAATTTTTAAAGCATTTAATTTCACAAACAAATTATTTATTTTATTAACCCTCCATTTATTGTATTTTCAAGAAATATATCTTAATTATCGCCTGTGTAATCCAATATCGTTCTATTTTATTGAAATATAGCTAACACTTTTGGTCTGTAACACAGTTTCAGGCAGTAGCAACGAAAAAGTATTAAATGTATGAAATTTAGAAATAAATATTTTAGCACTAACTGAGATTGACGAACAATATGCTTTCTTACAATGTTTGTTATGTATTATAAATCCAATAATATTTAAATAATTGTTAATAAACCTGTGCTACGTAAAGACAGTTTGTAAAGAGACCTAGTGTTGGCTATATTTCAAGAAAATAGATCAACGACGTCAGATTACACAGGCGATAGCTAAGATATATTTCCTGAAAATACAATTAACGGAGGGTTCATAAAATAAATAAATTCTTTGCGAACTTAATTGCTTTATTTAAGAATTTAATAAATAATCTTAAACCTGGTTTTTGAATTTTTTATAGATAGAAGGAAACTTTATAGTAATACAATATTTAAGAATATTAAACAACAATAGTAATTAATACATCAATAATAGTGTAGTCAATAAATATGTGAAAATCACATTATCCCAAAACTGAGGAGGCTGACTGACATATTGTCTATTGCTAGACTAATACTCGCGAGCATAAATCCAAGTAAGTAACTAATATCAAAGCAGCACTAACAATTAACATAATCTTTAAATAATAAAATCCCATCACCACATGTTTTCTTATAAAAGAAGTCATTATCTCCACATAACATCAAACAAGTTAAATACATACATATATTTCTATGTGAAGCCGTATATTCAAGAGTTCTTTTTGTTGTTATGTATTTTTTTTTCATTGGTATTTCTAAAGGAAACGCCGCCACCGAAACTCCCATTTGTTTATTCTATACATAAACCTTTTTCTCTCTATATATTTATTTTTCCCTTTAAATTTCTAGTCCTTACCTTTGATAGTAGTTAATATACATAATTAAGTGATTTATGTCTATGATAAGTGAATACGTCCTCCGAAAGTTGCATTTACAATCAAGAAATTTTAAAATTCTGAATTGCTGGTGTCCCGATTTTTCCTGTGAGAAGTGTACATACATAGTTAATGAAGAACTCCAAGTTTCTGTTACTGAAACCTTCTTCTATTGGTAAAATAGAATAGAACAAATTCTACCGGCGCATCAGCTGACAGCAAGTAATGGTGTGTTTGCAGTTGACAAAGGCAATTAATTTAATTAAATCTAGACTTTAAACTTATATCTTAAATAAGCCGGACAAAACTGTCTTAAATATTTCGCGGCTTGAACAAAAGTGATAGGAACGCCCCCTGTATCGCCTATCTTCTAAAACGTAATATAATGGTTGCCTACCAACGGTCGATGACGTTCTGGGGAGAAAGTTGCAATCGATAGCGCTGGTACTAGCATCCCTAAGCAGTTGGTTCTGACCGTGCGTGCTGTGCTTTCGTTATTTCTTGTTGCGTATATGTTTTCGACGTTGCAATAATTGTCAAAAATACTCCAAACTGTGGCAATGGTAATGTTGCAAACTTCTTCTAGACCCCTCAGCACAAGCTGATGTTGCAGAGGAAGTTTGCAATGTTACATATTTTTTTTTTTAATTTCATATCAACCCTAATGAGGTAGTGTCAATATCGAAATGAAATCATGGCTCTTGTCCAACATATACGCAATTTTCTGTGATATAATGAAATAATAAGTGCTTTAAACACGACAATGTTTATTTCGAAAACAACGGTTGGAGAAAAACGATACACAGATGTAAAAAGGTGAGTTTATATATTTACATATAAATATATAAATGAAAATGCGTATATGCTGCTTAATTAATATTTAAACTGAATAATAATATTGCAAATAATAACATAAAATAATTGCTTGACTGAGCAGATTCTAACTGCTTGCGCGATAGAATAAATGTCAGTAACTGAAGTAGTAAATTCGCTCTTTCAAACAATTAACAATGTTTAAACTAGCGAACTTGTGCTTTAATAAGGGACGGAAATAAACTAGCAAAATGTGGGCAACAACCGGCTGTAGGATTTGATTCGGCCCGCGAGGCATTTTGAAAAACCCAATTAAAAAAAAATATTACACTATTTACTCATACTCACTCCAAATGAGGAAGATCGAGTGATATGGGGTTTGTCTCTTGCTCCTGCGGAATCAAGTGAGCGAACAAGCCGAGTGGCGGCGATCATCAAAGAGTGAGGCGGCAAACATCAAAGCCTTTGATGTTTGCCGCCTCACTGGTGACGCAACAAAAGATTATAGCTTCTCAAATGTTCTACACTAGACGATTCTAGATCATTCCTACATTTTGCCTATATAAGCGGGTGTATAGCCCGAACTTTCGTTCAGTTCTATTTAATCTACCGAGTGATAACTTCGACAAACGATATCCTAGCGAACTGCTAGTGCCGTCAATTTGCTTTGGACTTTGTTGCATCTTGAGTGCTTACTAATTATATTTTGTTATTAAGTTTATCGAACGAAAAGTAAACGAAAATGATGTCTGGTGGAGAGGAACGAAAAGTAGATGCAGAGGGTCGCCAGTTTCAAGAAAAATGGACTGAAGAATTCTTTTTTATCTTGCACAATGCTAAGCCTATTTGTTTGCTGTGTAATGAATCCATTTCAGTGATGAAATAATTCAATATAAAGAGGCATTACTCAACTAAGCATCCTATGCTGCACTCACTGACAGGACAAATAAGAAAAGACAAAAAGCCAGAAGGTTACCGTAAATTTGGAAAAACAGCAGCAAATGTTCATAAACAAAAACACAACTTCATAATGTTGTGAAAGCTAGTTTTATAGTTAGTTCAAAATTGGCAAAGTCATTAAAACCATTTGTCGAAGAGAATTTATCAAGAGTGTATGTTAGAAGTTTGGAGTGTTGTGTCCTGAAAAGAAAAATGAATTTGAAAAAAATAATTTGTCAAGACGAACTGTTCCCCGACGTATAGAAATGATGGCGAATGATATAAAAACAACTTTGACTGACCGTATGGCTGGTTTTGAATCATTTTCCATAGCATTAGACGAGAGCACGGATTTGTCGACACGGCTCAACTGGCTATATTTATTCGAGGTGTTGATAAAGAGTTCACTGTTACTGAGGAATTGCTTGCTTTACAGCCGCTAAAAGGAACCACTACAGGAGAGAACATTCTTAATGAAGTTGAAAAGGTATTCACAGGTTTTGGTGTGCCATTGTCAACATTAGTTGGTGTATGCACAGATAGTGCACCTTCAATGGTCGGCTTACGTAAAGGTTTCATCGGAATTTTGTATGAAAAAGCAACTGAACTAAATGTGCAAAAAGATGATTTGATAGTCCTTCATTGCATTATCCACCATTAGAACTTGTGTTCTAAGTCCATTCGACTCCAGAATGTTATGAATGTGGTAGTAAAAACCATCAATTTTATTCGATCCCGAGGGCTTAACCATCGTCAGTTCAAGGCGTTTTTGGATGAAATATCAACCGAATATGACGACGTAACATATTATTGTGAAGTCAGATGGTTAAGCAAAGGAAAAATGCTGAAACAGTTTTACGAGCTTAGAAATGAGATAGCAGATTTTATGCAAATAAAAGATAAACCACTATTTGAATTGAGTGACCCAAAATGGATATGTGACTTAGCATTTCTGGTCGACCTTACAGGCCATTTGAATGATTTAAATTTGAGACTTCAAAAACAAGGACAGTTAGTAAATGATTTGTACAGCCGTTTGAAAGCGTTTCAAAACAAAATCCGCTTGTGGGAGGCACAGTTGCTGTCTGGTAACAGTTACCATTTCACCACGTTCTCTGCGTATGAAAATACTGCTTATGCTCAATATGCTGAAGAACTCAAGTTACTGTCGGAGCAATTTTCGAACTGATTTAGCGATTTTAAAAACATGGAAGACAGTTTCAATTTATTAGCTACTCTAACAAAAAGTAATGTACAAAATGCTCCAATACACTTGCAAATAGAGTTGATCGAGCTTCAAGAAAACTCACTCCTAAAATCTAAATTTGAAGACGTGGAGTTGTGCGATTTCTACAAAAAATACCTCGAAGAAGACCATTTTCCGGAGCTTGGAAAATTCGCAAGAAGATTGATTTGTACGTTTGGCAGTACTTATAAATGCGAACAGTGATGAAAGTTAATAAATCAAAACATCGTACAAGGCTGACTGACGATAATTTGGAAAATTCTTTAAGTCTTTGTATCAGTGGAATTCATCCAAACATCGACGGATTAGTTTCCCAAATTCAAGCTCAAGGGTCTCATTGATTTCGTTGTCGCTATTTAACTTTCGTAGTTTGTAATAATTCTAAATTTCACGATTTAATTATAATGTTGTACCTATTTTTTTCATTTCATTTTCTTATTTTAATAAATTGCATTATAATAGCATTATCGTACTATTTCATGTTTGATATCTATCGCTAAAAATTATGAAAACTACTTTAAAATGCACTACTTTAAACGCGGCCCGTGAACGTATTTGGACACTAAAGTTTGGCCCACAACATGTCAAAGGTTGCCGATAGTTGTTCTAAATGATACATGGACATGCGGTTTAAGGATGTACGCAATTTTATATGAGAAAGGAGCTTGGTTGAGGCTCTGAAGTCGATCAGACTGAATTTTCTTTTTTTCTTCAAAGAAATGAATAAGAAACACCGCCTCTTAAAGAAGTGTGGAATCCGACTGAGTGATTAA
>RXPK01001411.1:0-60688 GCA_004143645.1 Protaetia brevitarsis
AGCCTGTATAGGAGCAGGTCGATTACCCATAGACATAAAAAGACTGTGAAACGGTAAAACAAGGGTTGTTGTGTAAGGGAGTGCTTTGTTATTAAGTATTATTTAGAAGAAAAGAGAATTCGTTGGTAGATTGCGACTCTAAAATTATTTGACCGATTTTAAAAAATCCTTCCACTGCCTTATTCCTAATAGGAATAAACCATCTTTTATTATAAATGTAATGAACTATATTTTATATCGCAACGGCCGTATTATGCGATTTTATCTTTACTCTAAAAATATCTACAATGCTATTCTTAACGTCTACCTCGATCTGTTGAGACAACAGGAATTAAAAGCCAACGTAAGAGTGAGTGGACATCGTTTTTTCAATAATTCTATTAACATCGAGTGTGGGGAGAAGCATATTCAATAAGTTTTAATCATTTCCCTCATGTATATACATATAAAGTCATACTCATAAAATCTCCCAGCTAAGTTATTTTATCCAATAATTCCATTACATTAATGCGAGTGGAGCATATTCGATAGTTTTTAATAGTTTCTTGCATACAATGTCATAATCGCTATAAAATCTCCCAGTGAAGATTACATTTCTCATAGTTTACTTCCTACTTTAAACCACGTCCGGGCATCATGATGTGTGGTGCCATAGTCGATGATTCAAGTCTGTAATAGCGTTACTGTTTTATTGCCTTCTAGAAATCTAGTATTTGCCCAATCCTTTAGTAAACACAATATCTAATTTTCAAATGCCCGATCTTTCGTTATAATTCAATTGATCTTTTGGATTATTTACGAGATTTTGTTATTAAAATTAATCGGCAGATTTCTACTAGGGTTTAAGATAAGTAGCTTCTCATATAGTCTTTGTAATGAGTTTTGCTAGATTCCAGATTTCATCTATAGAAGATAGGCCATTCAGATTTATTGTGATGCTCTTTTTTTCTAGAGGACGCTCTCTAATTTTGCCCTCTTAATTGGGCCTATCATTTTGAGAGCGGTTCTTTTATGTAGCTACTTAGCTGTTGGGGTTTCTCCTCCCCATTACTAGAAACCTTTATCCTCGCCAGGCCTTCCACATGGCACAGCACATGAACTGGTGTTTCTTTCTTCTCTTGGCAGTATCTGCAGGTTGCATCATCTGCCAGGCCTGTGTTGTACATATGCCTATTCCAGTCTTACATGTGACCAGCTCAGCAGACCTACAATCATTTTGACAGTCTTCCTATCTTTATTCAGTAGATCTCTCGTGAATTCAGGCCTCTGCTCCTTTAGGAACTCTTTTTCCTGTCTTTGTCCCGGTGATTTTTGCCACCACTCTCTGGACCTGATTATGTATCCATTCATTGCATGGATTTTTTTAATTGCGATTTGTAGTACAAAAACAGGGTCCGCTCCAACGAATGACCTTGACGAACCTCGCTCTGACCAGCTTTCGTCCGCCACCTCATATATTTTTGACTAATTGACTAAACTTTTTGAAACTGTGTAACGCTTTATTATAAAAAGTTGTTGCCGGCCATTTTATATTGTCCGCATTCTACCATTGGTTTGCAGAAGTAGTTTATCTTCCTGTTATTTATAATTAACAACCTCTCATTCTGTTCCCTATGTACTTAAATATATTCATCATAAAATCTAGTTCCTGCTAACTACATACGTCACCTCGCATATGGGAAAAATATTCTCCATAATTCACATCACCATACGTAAATGTTACAGTTTAATTACTTCGCTTCGCCACTCATTAATTCCGGTTCCCATGCCCCTTTGGCGGCCATCGCATTGACATCGACTCGAACAACTATAGCAGTAGTACGTACCGTGAACATCGGACATCGGACGAAATGAGTGAACTTACTGGAAGTCGATTTCGTAGAAGAGGCCGCTCGTTGAGACTCGCTTGATTTATGAAAAGAGAAACAAGCGGTATTTTAATGGGCTTATGTGTCTCTCGTTCGGAACATAAACGCATATGACAAGATTCTAACACTTATAACCTCTCTACCTGCCCGGCGAGTATTACGTATAATATGCGGGACATACTATAGTATACATGAGCTGGGGACGTGGCCCGACTAAGAAAGAGGTAAATTTAATTTTTCCGAAACGGTTTTCGGTGAATTCCTGTTTGATGTGGTCGACACGTTCTCAGAAGTAAAATGTAATGCGCGCGGATCGGTATTCCTTAATCGATACGTCAGAACTTGGATGTTATTCCGTGCAAGAGTCGATCCAGATGATAAAAGTGGTATCTGAGAAGGGGAACTATTTATTTTTCTGGTGTGTAAAATTTATTATGCGGGTCTTCAGTATGCTAATGGTTGCTTACAGTGAAATGCAAAGCAGTTTGTCTTTTAAATGTTTTATAGGTACATATTATAAATTAAATTATATTGTGCTGAAGTCATCAACAGTGGAGACTTTGAATACTGTTGCCATTGAAACACTTTGTGATGCACATGACTGGTATAAACAAAATAAGTTACAATTAAATATTCTAGAAACAACATTTATTGTGTTTTTGCAATCAACAGTAGATCAATTGATTATCAAACATGCAAATTATCGTAAGTAATAGTTCAGCTGGATAGGGGACAAAAGCATAGATTACTTAGCACTAGGAAAAAAGAGATCCTAAACACGATACTAACAACAACCAATTCGAATGTTACTTACGGTCTTGCTTCATACCGGTAATTATGAAAGTTACTTTTATGAATAATTAAACTGAAGTAGTGAAACCAAAGAATATATGTAGTTGCAGTAAGCAAAGATTTGCCCTTGTCAAGTAGTAGGTGTATTGCTGTTAGTGAACTATTCTATAACAACTATCACACCTTTATGATTAATATCAGCTATTTAGATTACTTGTGATAAGGAAAGAGTATCATTAATGCACGTTCACTAAATACTTGATGTATAGAAGGTAATGGTTTGTTATAAATATACAATATACTTACCTTAATTTTGTTGTTCAACTATATAGTGTCAGGAAATGAGGAAGTTTACTGAATATTTAATATAAATTTAAATAAAAAGCAGTATTATTAGTAATAGTTTTATTTTGTATAGGATAAACACAGTGACTACCTGATATGAATGAAAGCTATTAACTTTAACAACAGTTTTTTTAAACAATTTACAACGTAATGACTCATAAAATATATTCCTTAATAATGAAAAAAAATGAACAAAGCAATAATAAAAGATAAGGTAAATAGGGCCCCCTTGAAACGTTATTTAGTTATTGACATTATTGAAATGTAAACAAAGGACAAAGGGAAATATGGCTTTGAAGTTACAACTAATAACAAACAAAGAAATAATATACCTAGGCGGTAAATTTGCAGTTTCTGTTGGTTCTTTGTATAGGGCGTTATCTCGGCGAGTTGATCCTCTGCCCGCGTATGTGGCGGCTATGTCCGGTGATCCCCTCGAAAACGGCTACTTCGTCGGGGTATCCCTAACTGTAGGTGGCACTTGGACTGTCACTCAGGTAGCGACGGCATCCATACTTTAACTATTAGCGGGCGAAGATATCATCACATGATGGGGAATTAAATATCCCACACGTGGTTTAAAATGCAATCTTGAAACATCCGATTGCTTATAGGCTCGGTACTTCTTCTTTCACTGGGATTCTTTATACGGATGGGGCTTTGAGTTAACCCACCCGGTATTTTTAATATATTTGCGTTCCAACTGGCCTACAATGGCCGTACTCCTTGGTCACCCTTTTTCGACGACCTTTTTCCACGTCCGTAACTCTTACTTGACGCTAGCCCGCGCTTGCGCGCGTAGCAGTCTCGGGGTCTATTTTATTACTCGCCGCACATAGCCAATCAGGATAGTAAAACAATCAATGGGTGGCAGCAAAAACCTCAATATAATCATAGTTGTTGGCAAGTTGTTACTATTTAAGAAAATACATGAGTTTAATAGCGATCAGCATTGTAGTTACTTCTACTAACCATGTGCTGTAGTTAGATACAGTACCAGTAATCATAAGTAATACGTTACTTACAACAAATTTGTGAGGTGGCGTCTGTGTATATAGCCGTTATAAAGGCACTATTTACAGTAGCAACTTGCATTCAGGAAACTGGGTTTAGTAGTAAACACTTTACTTAGCCCATTTTTCTCAGTGTAGGAGAAATGAATAAGCTTCTATAATCAATAAGTATACATGTTTGTTTATTCGCATAATGGGTGGGGAGTAATGTTGACTACCGATTTTCCGAGAGTCGACAAAACGCGACTATGTCTAATGCCTGTAGAAATTTATTCACTTCTCCTAACTTGCCCAACACTTACCTGAAGGATGTTAATTAACCGTCAAACGACAATGTACTTTTTTTGGGACAAGCATTACAACATATATGACATGTTGTTTAAGGTTTAATATTGGGCCTATTGCTGGTAAAAATGTTACCAGAAAATATTTGGGGTTTGTTATCTGGACCTAGGCTGGAATGTAAGTTTAAGCTTTTTATGGATTCAATAACTTTCGCTATGGTAATGTGAATTGTTGTTAAATAATTATATGATCTAGACGTAAGTGGCAGAATGGGAAAATTGACCAAATTTTCTATAGTATGTACTTTGTTAAACTGTTCTGCAAAAGTAATCGTTGTAGTCTGTCGAGCTTAATATTTGTTTCCTGTTTGTGGATCTTTAAGAAGAGTCTCATACTATTTTACATTAATTTCACTAGATTTTCTTTACAGTGCACGCGCAATTTGTACTTGCAAACGCAAAAATATAGGTATACTGTTTTAGTATTGTTTCCTTTCAGTAGGTATAGCATTCGTTTTCCATATATATACCTTGAAAACATAGTAGTGAATTATTAGGATATAAAAGAACAAAAAAAACGGATTCCGAACACATGTAGAAAAAAACATAGAATGAAACATTAGTATATAGTAATGTTGTTGTTACTAATAAGCAATTAATAAGGATTGCATCGCATTTCAACATATTTCCTTGAGTTTTTCTCTTCAATTATTTTTTTATATAGTCTACAATTGATCTGTCCATCCGTGACAAATTTGACATCAAATATACTACCAAACTTAATAAGTATGGAATTCAAACACGTACTATTCGTGTGATGCAACAATTATTTTTTAGTTTTCTATTCGCATTGTGTCTGAAATTATTGCTGCAAAGAATACAATCGCTACAAGAAATTCAGTAGCTAATACAACGGAAGTCTGGTATATTATACGGCTTGTTACATGTATACATTGATACTTGAACATTAATTATACGGACTTTCGTAAATTTCGCTCGCATGACTTAAATACTTCTTAAGTATTTGAAACATGAAAATTAGATTCGATTGTCACAAAATTCTAATTATTTAAGAAACATTCCAATCTGTGGTTTCAACAAGACGGGGCTCCTCCATACTTTGGTTTAGAGGAAAGAAATTATCTGAATAATGTCTTTCCGAACCGGTGGATTGGATGAGTAGCGGCAATAGAGTGACCGGTCAGATTTCCAGACTTAAATGCTTGTGACTTTTTGTTGTGGGGTTACGTACGAAGAAAGTTTATAGGGAGTTAAAATCCATATTTGACTCTGTGTGAGTTGTTAATATGGGAAAAAAAGAAATCAAAAGAATTATTTCTTTAATTTAATTAATGAATTAATTAAATTAAAGAATTTTGTGAAGATGTAGACCTCATCTTCTCAAAATTCTTTAATATCACACGACCGATTTCGCCCTATCCGAGCATCTTCAGGCCAGAACTAAAAAGCAGTTAAGAATAGTGAATATTTAAACATAAAATAAAATTAGAAGGTGCAATATAAATAGTCGAACTTATAGAAAACTTGTAAAGAACAGACATTAAATGAAGAATAAAACATAAGTATAAACAAATAATACTTTAAACTTATTTAAAACAAATGTAACCACTTCGAACTCGAAGTATATAAAATAATATTTATAGGGAGTGGTCGAACAATTTAGAAGATCTCCAGATTGGAATCATGCGTGAAACGAAGGTAATACAAAATAATGTGTTTAGAAATGACAAGCCCTCATTAATGTGCATATTGAAATATGGACGTTACATTTAATTTACTTTCATTTAATTTCCATTCTATTGTTGTTTTTAGTTAGAAACACTAATTTGTTCATAATTATGGGTGTGTATTAATGTTGTCATTTGTTATGAGAAAGTACTAGTTTATTGATTTTTTTATTATCTAATCCATTACAAATTTTATACGGGCGGATGTATAAGTATGTGTATTTAAATAAACAATGACATTATTCCATACTTTTGCCGAACCCAATATTATGCAGATATTTTCCTTGGCACATAAAACATTAATATGGCGCTACAGAAACAATAAAATATTGCAGTGTTTATTATTATCATTAACAGACCATCAATGTTGACGATTTAGGGTACTAAAGAAATTGGGATTCTCGTCGCTGTAATAATGAAAATTATGCTATAAACTAATCGTTGTTATGGAAATTGACTCATCCCAAAATAACACATAATCGAGAAAATTTTCGTCATCTCCTAACTTTTCTAGAACCCATAAACAAAATTCAAGCCGCCGATCATAATCTACTTCCAAAAGTTGATACAATTGTATGTGGTATGGGTAAAATTTGTTCATGTTTATAATTCTTGTGATACTCCCTCTGCTTATCCCTGTAGTTTCATTTATTTTGCGCTGACTTGTATGCGCATTTTCAACAAGAGATTCGATAACTAAAATATTATTTCCTTCATTTCCAGTAATCGGTTTTTGTCGTTCTGTTTTCTTATAACACACACTTCGTGTACTTCGGAATACTTGCAGCAAATTTTCTAAAGAACGCTTATCGGGATGACGTCTGTTAGGATATTTTTGCGCATACCTCCTTAATGCTAGCAAACAATTTTCTTCACACTCTCAAATTATTAAAATCATATCAATCCTTTCTGCTTGAGAGTAATTTCTCATTGTAAATAATTAAAATACTTTTTAAATAACCACAAACAACAATGATGCGCAACTGACAAGTTCTGTTACTGTCATAGATAACAAATACGTTATGTTACTGTCAAATGACTTTTGTGCCTTTAAAGATTAGAAAATTAGAAGTATGGTTTTGTTTACCCTGTATAATTTTTTGCATTACTTTTATTTTATTATCAAGTGTAATGTTTTAGTTAAAAAATAAATATAGTTTAAAATATGTAGCTTAAATATGCATGACAGGCGTGTCTCTTAAATTTTGGTCTACATTTTGGAGAATAGTTAATTATCTCGTAAACGAGTTGAGTTAGATATAAGAAACTTAACACCAACTTGCCTTTATTTAGTCTGTACTATCAAAATATGTCATAATACACATGGTGTTCCAATTAATTTTTCACAATTCTCGTGTGTAATTTTTCTTTGAGTCACCCTGTATACTTCAAAATAATTTTGATGTGGTCCTTATGAAAAAAAAAATTGAAAATATGTTACCACTTTTTTTATATAAACCGACGCAAATGTAGTGGCCCACCCTGTATATTACTACTAAACAGTGCAGTTTCACAGTTCATCGAAACAGAAAAAGAAAATATCTACGGTCATTAATTAAATTAGGGTGGGCACCTAAAATTCGGGCACTTGAGCTAGGTGCTTATTGTACCATCAAATATCTACGGTATCAGAAATTCAACGGGAGATATTAAAAAAAAGGGCTATTTCAGTCGAAAAACATTGACAATTATGATTACCATCACACAACCATAATGACTTGACGATAAAGGTAATGAACAACGATCGAAACATCCAGGCGAAGAATTTCAGACACAAGGGCGACCCAACACTCATGACACTAGAATTATGCCTCTCTATATCACATGACATCCATAAATACTTACGTATGGGGGGGGAGTATAACATACACACATTCATATACCTATAAGTCTGTTAGACCTGCTCCTGCTGCATACAATGAGCAAAAGCGGATGTCGCTTCATTTCCTGATACTAATCTAAGGAATAACCCTGCCTGTTTCCTCTTTGTGTTCATACATCAGTCATTTGTTTTCGCTTCGATAGGCTAGCGAGGATTGCGTTGCAGATAGCGAGACTTTTTAATATACGAGCCATCCGTAGAGGGAATCTTTGTGTATCGCATGTGTATTGGCTGTTAGTTACGGATGTGTGACAGACTTGGATGATGTTCGTGGCGTTTTCTCGTCGCAGTTTTTTTATTTCTGTTTTTTTTAGAAAAAATGAAAAACACGTTGGTTGTTAATTTTAATACCAAAGCAATAAGATTGTGGCGATAAATAATTATTTTGTTGCACAAAGAGGATTCTGTAAATCAAAGAAATATTTCGATTGGTTGCTATTTAAAAGAACTATTTCTTTCAATTAATACATATTTCTTTCAGTTAATACGCATTTCTTTCATAGAATTATAGCATTTTCAGTTGAAAGAAATATGAATAAAATGAAAAAATAGTCCTTTTAAGTGGTGGCAATAAATTATTTCTTTGCATTAAAATATTCTTTTTCTTTCTGTGTAAAGCTGTTAATGATACTGATGATTAAGGCCTGTTTCAGACGAGGCGGTTTAGTTGATTCAACTAAGTTTCCTGTTTTATTCTCAACTAGCTCATTGTTATTGAAGACCTATTGAAGCGCCGAGAGGACAAGTTTGACTCTGTGTAAATAGGTTCATATCAGTATACGCCTTGACAACCGTCCGTTCGACTAGTGGAATCAACTAACCGCTTCATCTGAAAGAGGCCTTACTCTTTTCAGTGCCGCTTTTTATAATGTTTTACAGTAAACAATAAGTTAAACGAGCATATTTATACAAAATTTCGAATAATGAAGTGGTCTGTTATGCACTTTATTTATGATGAAGTTAATAATTACAATTCAACTTCGGGTAAAGATACATTCTACAAGAGCTGCTTTTCTAGGTACTATAAGGATTCCATAACTATATGTTCCTACTATAATTAAATAGTGTCTCTATGATTATTATTAATAATAATAACAAAAATATAATATACAACAGCTTGTGTTTACTACAATAAATCATCATGTAAACTTTACTATATCTGTCTTTTTTTCTAGGATATTTAACATGGTAAAGATTTTAATAAAATCTTGTCACCTAAATTTGAGATGTAACAAAAGTGCGAAGAAAAAGTACAAAAAATAAATTAAATTTTTTATACAAGTACTTTTCGAGCATATGTAGGGTGTAACAACGATAACACCTTCATCCCTGGTAGTCGTTTGGTAGAGCTATAGTTTAGGATATATGCAAGTGGATTAGATCCACAATTTAAGGAAAATACGCACTACATAGGATATTTCAAAAATTAACAATGAATCAAAGTTATGTTTTTCTTAATGGAACATTATGACTATATTTTATGACATTTTCGAATTGTATGCTGGAAACTAGATTAATCTGTTTAAGGTACCCTATATCTAATTTTTTATAGTTCAAAAGGTATTTCAGTTTTTGCGAAAATACAATGTTGCAAAAAAATCTCATTTTTCGTACATGATATAATTCAGATAAGTGAAACGAAAACCTTAAATGATATATCATTTGGCAGTATTCTACAGGACATTCAAGTACCTAATAGTGTTGAGCACGAAGCCTTTACGAGAATAAATGTGTAACAACATGTTTGTATGTAAACAATTTATAATTTATTTTATGAATAAGTTATTTGTCTAAAAATTAAAATATAACCAATTATAAAAGCCGTGCCGTGAAAGAAGCTGCTTGTTCCCGCCTTTCACGGAATATATTTGCTCACATCGCGAAAGCAACCTTGAGCATTTGTTTCATTCCTTCTCTAACTTCGCACTACGATATTCATTCGTAGCTATAAGAGGTAAATGGAACTACGTCCATTTCAACACTAGTACTTAAGTCAATTTTTGCGAACGATCGTAATTTTATTATTGTAAATCTGGCATCTTTACGTTGATAGATAGGTATTTTTATTATCTTTAAACCAGTATTTTAACTTCTTCCCCATCTCCATTAGTTTTTGACATCACACATCAGAAGTTTGAAATTCTTGCGGTCGAATGTTGTAAAATCGCATATTCGACGAGTCTAGATTCAATATTTCATCGATTATAGTACAGGGTAGTCGTCATTGTACCGGATAAGCTACGAAATAATGATTGTTTATGGTTTATTTGTAGGTGTATATTTTATTATAAGAACATATTTATGACGATAGGTATAGAGATAGTTTACAGGTTTTAATATAGTTTGTGGTAAATCAGTGATACATATGCACATATTCATAATTGACTTTTATTCTTTTAACTATGTTCCACCAATTCGACCCTTTTGTAACTTTAACATGTAGTAGCTAAGCAATGAACAAATAAGATATATTTTTTTGGTAGGTGTTACTTTGGGGGTTAGTATAAAAAATAACTCCCAAAAAATATACTTCTCGTTTTTTACAGTTTCTAGTGTCACAAAAATTCTGAAAAAAATATATTATAATGAGTTTATAGATAGACAAGTACAGTTTAAATTTCATAAAGATATCTTCAATAGTTACTGAAAAAAAACTGTTTTTACCTTAAGGACTGTCACCCTCGTTTTTCCCTTACAATAGAGGTTAGGGATGTGAGATTAATTGTATGGCTATTTTAGATGAAGAACAATAAAAACAGGGTAATAAGCCTTCATCAGATGCGAGTGCAATTTTCATATGCCTAACCGGCTAGATCCTTTCCAAGTGATTTAAAAATATTTAACAAATATTTCTCATAATAAACACAAAAATATTATACTAATGAATAGAATAGACTAATGAATACGAAATTATAGATATAATTAGATCTGTAGCAGCGAAATACTCAGCAGGTATAGACGAGGTGCCGTGTTATATACTACGTCATGTATCTGCTGATATCGTAAAACTATTTCTCTACATAATTAATCGTTGCCAGTCTGAAGGAGTTTTCCCTAAAGCTTTAAAAATTAGTAAAACTATTCCAATTTACAAAAAAAAAAGGGTAATAAATCTTTTGCAACTAATTATCGACCAATTTCACTACCTTCTGTATTTGGGAAAATAATTGAGAAAGTAATTAACGCAACTAACTACCTATTAAAAGCAAATTAATATTGATTCTCAATTTGGGTTTATTTCGGGAAAATCAACATCATCTGCCATCCACAATGCCTTAGATAAAGTTTACAATGAGCTGGATAGTAAATATATTGTAACTGGAATATTCTTCGATCTATCCAAGGCGTTTGATGTAAATGATCATACGGTGTTGTTACATAAATTACAATTCATTGGTATTCGTGGAATTGCTTATAAATTATTTCAATCGTATTTGTCGGAAAGGAAGGCTAGAGTATCAATGAAATTTGAGAAGAACAACATAGTGCAAGTTTTTGAGTCGTCTAATGTCAATATAACATGCGGAGTACCACAAGGCTCCGTTCTAGGGCCCACGTTGTTTTTGATCTACGTAAACGATTTGTTTGCTCATTTGTCATCCTGTACATTGTCCCAATACGCCGATGACAAGTTGTATCATATCCCACTCTACCCGCGACAGCGTTTCTGTCTTAGTTGATCTAGTTGCCTCTGAAATGCTTAACTGGTGTAGAAATAACCGTCGTGTCTTGAATGGTGGAAAAACTAATTTTAAGAGATTCGGAACTGTACTTGATAAAACTGAATCAATGGCTTTGCATATCGATGGGGGAATGTAGTGAAGTGGGATTTTTAGGAATAACGGTGGATTCTACTTTACGGTTTGAGTCACACTGTTATGAATTGGAAGGTAGAATATCGTCAGTAATATATGCTATACGATCTTTAAAAAGTCAAGTGGGCATACAATACTTAAAATTATTTTATTTTGCATATGTGGAGACGCGTCAGAGGTATGGAATTGTTTTCTGGGGCAACCACCTAATGCCAGGCGATTGTTTCTTTTACAAAAGAAAATTATTAGATCTATGATTGGGACATCATTTTCTGAATCATGTCCTTCTTTATTTAGAGGATTAAAAATTTTAACATTAACAGCGCTATACATTTACGAAATCATAATTTTTTACAAAACAAACGAATTAATCTTTACCAAAAATAGTGATATCTACAACAAAATGGAAACACGTCAGGCGTATAATCTTAATATACCCCAACATAGAACAAAGTTGTTTGAGACTAGTCCAAGATATATATATAGTACTTTACAATAAATTAGCAGTAAAAACCCTTTTACTCGATTCAAAGTTAAATTTAAGTAATTTTTAAATAATCATTCATTTTACACTTTGGACGAGTACTTACATATGTAATTTTATATGTAACATTTATTATTTTTAGTTATTCTTTTTGCTTTCCTTCGTGAGGGTAGCGGCTAATTTATACTGATGACTTAAAAAGTTAAACAAATCATTTTTTTTACGTTTCGACAATATTTATTTTTCTTGTCTTCCTCAGAAATGTATATTTTATAATTTAACTTGTTTTATTATTATTTTTTTTTTTTTAAATTATATCTAAAATTAATGATAAAATGTCAATAATTATACAAAATGTGAGTTATTTTTTATACTTACATCTAGGAACATTCACAAACATTTTAAAAAACATATTTAATAGTTACATTTTTAAACAATTTTACAAAAATGTTAACAACAACTATTTTAAATCAAACTGTCGAAGAAATACTTTTAAACATACGCGAAAGGCTAGCTCAGCGATGGGCGGTTTTTTTTAAATTGTTAAACTAAAAATTGTTGTTTATCTCTTTTGTGCATATATTAACGGCGAAAAGTATGTTTAAATGATTGGCGCATAAATTTTTGACAAACCTTCTACCTTCGTTTTATCGTTTACTGCGTTTTTATGTTTGTTTATTTGGATCATTTCTAAAATGCATCGCGCTTTATAATTTTTTTCTTTATTTAAAATACTTGTATTATTAAAATTGAATGTATGACCTAATTAAATTGTATGTTTTTTTAAAGCAGTGAGATTATTTTGATATTTGCGACCTTTAATTCTATTATGAAGTTGTTGTGATGTTTGTCCTATGTACACACCATTGCAATTGTTACAGGGGATTTTGTAAACTACGTGACTTTGGTTTTGTAATGGAATACAATCTTTTAATTTAGAGAAACCAAATTTCAAATTATTGTGGTTTTTATGTGCAATTTTATATTATGTGGGTAAAGTATTTTATTAAGTTTTTCGGATAATTGAGGAACGTATGGGATGCTAAGATATTTAAAGGTATTTGGATTTGTGTTTTTTGTGTTATTGACATGTCTGGTGTTATAATATTGATGAATTTTGTTTTTAATGGTTTTTTGAATTAGCGTTAAGGGATAGTTATTCTTTTGTAAATTGATTTTTACTGTGTTTAAAATTTCTTTTCTATATTTTGGACTGGTTAATGTAATGGCTCCATTGATTAAGGCAGACATGACATTTTTTTTATAACTAAAGGGTTGGGCAGAGTGAAAATTCAAATAACGGCAGAAAATGTTGGTTTGTGATATAATTTTGTCAAAATTTTATTATTTTCTCGACTCAAGGTAAGATCTAAATAGTTTAACATTTGATTTTTTTCTATTTCAAGGGTGAATTGTAATTTCTAAAAAAAAAAAAATAATAATAAAACAAGTTAAATTATAAAATATACATTTCCGAGGAAGACAAGAAAAATAAAGATTGTCGAAACGTAAAAAAAATGATTTGTTTAACTTTTTAAGTCATCAGTATAAATTAGCCGCTACCCTCACGAAGGAAAAAAAAAGAATAACTATACATAATTAACGGCTACGAACAAAACATCATCAAATTTATTATTTTTTATATTATGGACCATTTGAATTCTAAGTTTTCTTCTTATATTTATTAACAATTGTGTAATTTTTTGACAGTGTCTATGTTCCTAGGGACCACAGCAATAAACTTTTATTATTATTATTATAAGATGTTGCATCAAAGATTGTCCTTGCAATAAAATAGAAGATTTTGTATTTCTGCGCACATTATTCACCTCCAATGTTTTATTACCCAGTGAATTATGTAAGGCAAATTATTTTTAAGCATCGTCAAGTGTCAGATAAACGTATCTACCTTGTAATCTCGAACTAATGGGAAAAAAATTAACCAACCCGACCGGTCGACAATTAAACCCAATTACCCGAGTCATCATTCTAGTTGCCGCCCATCAAATCAGTCAATTGCTCGTCAAAATCACACACTATACTATACGCACGTCGATTCCTGGAAATATCGCGACTTCATCTCCGTCGTCGTTTAAGCAACGACGAAACAGAAAAAAAAGGAAAAAAAAGAGAAAGAAAAGGAAAAATGAACGATTACCTCAACGCATCTCCCCAACCCCTCAGCCGGTTGCTACTAGGTTTGGTTAGCCTTTCGGAACGTTTCACTTGTTTCTATTATTATCGTTACCTATTATCTCCATCAGCTCCATCAGTATTGTCGTTGCAATCATCATTATTTCTCCTATTCCGTGATGGTTGTTATAATTGTCATTACCATTCAGTTATTTTTGTTTCTTCTTTTTTTTTGCGTTCGAAGTTCTTCCGAGACTGTGTTTTTTTTTCTCGTTCGGTGGCAGTCTCATTGTTAGGATCTTTCCGATGGTTAGTCGGATTGTTATCGACATGCTCCCCAGCTCCGTGTAATTCCTCCAAAGCGCTTTAAGAAGCAAATTATTCGCGACAATATGCGGAAACGTGCAACAGCAAACTGGTGACGATAATGATGATTACGTGATTTTGGCGATCGGATACGTTTAAGAACTGTTATTGTTTTTGTTGTAAATCTAGAAATGATCAAACATAGATTAGATGAGTAACTTTATCTTATAGTTGTCATTATTACCTTAATCATCTCACCGTGAAAAAAAATTCCATCAAAATAACGTAAAATATAAATTAAATTTCATGTTCTGATGTTTTTTTTCCAACCAGTATTGTATACAATTAATTTGTAACATTCATATAAATTGGAACTATATTTACCGAACAGATTAATAATTTTAAAATATTTATAAGGAAGGCAAGTAAAAGCACTAGGAAGTGAATTTAAATTTTTTTTTTGTTGGACACGGGATGTAATAATACACCCAATTATTTAAAATAAATTATGATTATTAAAATAAGTGAGGCAAAAGAGCATTGAACACTAAAACTTAATCATAAACAAAAAAGAATTATTTTGCTGTGATAGCACTAGATTTTTAGGAATTATTTTTGAACATACATTGACATGGAAAGAGAAGTACTGTCACATTTCTTCTTGTGCAAAAGTTACACCAAAGAGCTTTTGCCTTTCAATGCCTAAGGTCTCAGTTATCTGTGGATTGTTTAATTTCACTGTACTATGCTGAAATTCAATCTAGACTACAGTATGGTATTTTTAGCGCAAAAGTCTGTGTTTAGAAGTATTGCTAGAGTTCAATTTTTGATTCATGTCGACCAATCTTTAAAAAAAATATAAAATCCTTCCTCTTTCGTGTTTATACATTTTTGAATCGTCATGTTACGTATATCAGTCAAAAGCAAATACTAACGCGAAATTTCATGGTTATGACACTAGAATAAAAGATCAACTGCACTTACCTTCTAGCTCAATGAATATCATCAAGTCAAGGTGCACATAACTTGGGAATAAAAATATTTAATCATTTGCCCAATAAAATTAGATGTCATAATAATTATAACAGTTTTCGAAAGTCACTAAAAGCATTTTTATTATAGCTTTTCTTTTACTCGGTGGGTGAATACTTCGGAGAGTAATGTGATCTTCTTTTGTTTTTTTTTCTGTTTTCTTTTTCTTTATTACCAGTTATGTTTTTTTTGTATCTTATTATTAAGATTATTGTTTTATTGTCCTTTTATTTTGTTCTTAAGCTTGGTGGTGACTTCATTAATTAGGTTTTTTGGGCCTATTATATACACAATTGTATAATCTTATAATTAATAAATATTATTAATATTATTATTAATATATACATTGCTATGTTATATACCCTAAATCATGCAAAATTACCACAAAGTCTTACAGTATGTACATTTGTTTATGAAAATCTGAATAATTACACTCTTACCTCGCGCTCCACCTAAGGTGGTACTATATGGATTCTATGACATTTGAAATGTTCCTACTCTAACTAAATAATTTTTTTATAACAAAAATATAGTACAGTAATCTCGCAATTAATTATAATAATAATAATAATAATAATAGTAATAATAATATATTTAACCACTAGATCAAAAAACATGGGTTACGTCAAGAAACAGACAGCGTCACATAAAATTACAATCACAATTAGGCGTATAAGTTAAAACAAAAGTAAATTAATATCGGCGCATGAACATGAACTCATTAATGCTATAGGGGCATTTATCTAATAATTATGCTTTAAGAGATTTCTTGGACCGAGTAATATTTTTAATACTGGTTCTTTCCACTGGTAACTTATTGTAGATAATCAAGCAGCAGTGCTTCGGGCACGCGTCGAATTTTACTGATGTATGGGTCGGGACACACAAATTGTTCCTTCCTCTGGTTCCATACTAGTAATAATTACTATTTTTATTAAACAGACTGATATGATCATACGCGAACAAATCACATTCCGCCGGAAATATCAACAGTTTGTTTGCCGCAAATAAAAGTCGAAACGATTCTCGCGGTTTCAAACCAAAAATCTTATCTTAATAGAAAATGATATAGGAAATGTGGGGATAAGCTAACGCATAGTACACCTGCAACAGATCCCGCGATTCTAGCGTACTCTTAAGTTAGAATGGCGAAGTAGGCATTACTGAGTTTATTCACTACATAATCAATATGTGCACTCCAACATAAACAATTATCCAGCACGACGCCTAAAAATTTGGTCTCAACGAAATTTTTGGGCGTCAACAAAAACAGTTCCCATTTGTCTACGTGTCGAAAAACGTAGAATTTTGGTTTAGAGGCATTCAACATTAAATTATTTCGATGGCACTAGTCTTTCGTTTCGTTTATAGCTACGGTAATTTTCGTTTCTAGTTCGTTTTGATCACTAGACGATAATAGAATGGACGTATCGTCTGCAAAATTTATAGTTTTACCCGAGTTTATATAAAAGTGAAGGTCGTTTATGTACAAGAGGAAAATTAAGGGTCCCAGGATCGAACCTCGTGCAACACCTATGCTTATTGTACTTATATCCCACTTGGCACTATTCACCTCCACGTAGAATGTTCTTGCTTTTAAGAAGGAAATAATAAGATATTTAACACTCCCTCGAATACCACAGCGTGGAGCTTATCCGCGACAAACCAGACGTCTGTGGTATCGAACCCCTTGGACAAATCAAAAAACAAGCCTGCTGCATATTTCCCCTGTATCCATCTCGTTCTGGAAGTGTTGGACAAAATTTAGCGTGACCGTCTCGATAGATTGATTTTCCCGAAAACCGTGTTGATTTTGATTTCAAATATTAAATTTATCTATATATTTTCATAGTTCGGCCGCTATGAGTTTCTCCAACACTTTAGAGAAAAAAAGCTGAGTATGGAGATCAGTCTATAGTTATCGATATTGTTTATACAACCACCTTTGAATACTGGAACAACGCGAGCACATTTCAAGATGTCAGGAAGCGAGCCCTTTTCGATTAATAAATTAATGATGTAAGTAATGGGTGGCAAAAGCTCCATACAAACACTCTTCAGTATCAGTATTGAGTATCATTATGTGAGTACTACTTTATGTGAAACGCTGAAATATGTGAAAAGTAATTAATTCACATAATTGCTGTAAGTCCACTGTAAATCGGTCAACTATCAGTTGTTATAATATTTGCGCCCATGGAACGACTTTAGCTACCTCCCAACATTCGCCAAAGGAAGCAGGGAAAACCATAGCAAAAACTTTAGTCTGGGAGCAGAATCTGGAAAGAAGTTCCAGGCCTTATCCATCTGAACGCTGAAAAAGCAGTCTCCACGTTCCCTTAATTCTGACAACCGTGCCGTCTTCACATAGCTATTCCCTTTTTCACACATCATGAATTTGAAGTTGAAACAGAATAGAAGTAATGATCTAAAAACAAACAAAACAACAGCAGTACCTATTCTAATACTTAACAATAACTTAATATATAGAGCAATAGCTTGATGATCAAAGGCGCAGGACATCAGAGCCATAGCAAATCTTACATCCATACACAGGATCGCAAGTGTGACGATTACAGGAGCAATGTCTTGTTCTCCATCACTGGCAGAAGTTCTTCTGACCCTACCTCCCTTGCACATTGTTGTGAAGAGGAACGCCAGATTAACTACATTTCTTCTAAAACGAAAAACGAATCAATCGTCACGTACCCATGTCTGTATGGCCAACCAGCTGGGAATACTCTCGGAACGTCTACTTCACCACCTTCATTTCAAACAGAGAGGAATTGAGATGCAACAAAAAACCATTGGCGCAAGCGAACACCTGCTAGTTTACGAACGCATCGAAAACCGAGCGAGCTGTGGGCGCAGAAGCATTTTACAGCTTTGGACAACGCACAACGATCTTTCTGGTTGAAATCTACGCTACTGAGATGCATAGGAGAGGGATTTTAGATAAAAACTACAAGCACTAAGTGGTCGCAGTGGACGAGACGATTAATCGAACCATGCGGATACTTCTCTTACTAAACTGAACTAACTAAAATAAGTACAAACAAGTACTTAATTATTTCATATATGTTGATGGTACTGCTATTATAACTAGAGTTGGGCAATTGTCCGGCGGAGCAGGTACGTATTGCGACGCGGGCCTCAAAAAATGTAATATAAATAAAGCAGATCAATCATATTATCGTAATTTAGTATGTATTTATAAAATATAAGTCATATTAATAGACAAAGCGGGCGAACAAACGGGCCAACTTGCGATGCATTCGCATTTTATATCACTACATATTTAGATAAAATATTTTTTTTTACTTTTTATAATAAAAACAGGCACTGTTGTTACTGACTTGTAACTCTACGGTTCATCTGTTTTATTGCAGTACATCAGTTGGAGCCCACGTGCTGAATACGAACCTGCCGCGCCGGAAAATTTGCCCAACTCTAATTATAACAGCTAACGTTGAAGTTGAATCAGCATTTATCTAGCAAGAAATAAGTTTGCAGTTCGCTGTTAAACTATTGAATTAATCAGCAGTCAAAGTTATTTAATTTACTACGTATTAATTTTCTTTAGCAATTGACGTGCATTAATCCCAGATTTAAAAGCTATGCTTCAAAAATTTTTAAGAGCTAAGGAGGACTCCAAAGTTTCGCAAAAACCTATATGTCTTTGAAGGTGCTTAAGATTAAAATTGAAGGCTAGATAGTTATGCATTATGAATGCAAATTTTAAGTTTTTTGCGATGGGCTAGTTATATTGCCTTTGAGATTTGATTGTTTTTAATTAAAAAAAAAAAAATGGTGAAGTCAGTAGGAATTCCAAATTGGAGATAATTGTTTTAAAAAGGAATCCCTAAACGTCTGACTGTTTTAAACTTATTTTATAAAACTTTAAATGTAATTTTCTAACTTCTAACGTCTGAAACCCGTGTGCCCAACAGTGCTTGAATAATTCCCTTTCCCCATTAGAACGTCCAGATCAGAAATTTGGTTATTCTCCCCTGAAACGAGCATATAGATCGGCCCCATTGTTCGCCAAACCATTATTGTATTTCTTCAATTACCACCTCATCCCCCTTCTCGTATCCCTTCCTCCCACCAGCACCACCACCACCACCACAGGCATAACATTTCGCCAGACTTCCATTCAAACTCTAACGATTAGTCAAGCGGACTCGTTACAATTCATATTGTCAAGTCTGTTCGGACACTTCAACCAGCCCTCAGCCGTAGCACACCACCCACCCACCCACCTCCGAAGTTACCCTTCACGTCCACCTCCGGGGGCACTACTATTCTCTCTCCTATATACTGAGGGAATGATATATTGTGCCCGGATAATACATCAAATGATATTAGGTCCTCTTATCGCCGGACGCACTTCGATATTTCCGTCTCCTTTCGGATTTTCGAAGGGCGAAAAGGGTGGCAAGAGGTAGTGGTATCGGGCTAATATCCTCTCTGTTTTTCTACGCTGGTCGATTCATAATTCGAGGGTTCGCATCGCTTTTATAAGCGGACACGCACATAAAAGGAGATGGAGAGATTCGGCTCCGGTCGCAGATGTATGATGGAAGGATTCGTTTTTTGTCTTTGGGATTTCTGCGGAAATAGTCGAAATGGATGGCTGTGTATTGTCATTTCGTGTTTTTCCTAAGAGGGATGCTGCGGCGTCCTGTGCGAACGTGTAGCCGTGATGGATGAGAGCTTCGAGGTGTCGTCCTTTCAGGATGGAGGTTGATAGAATATCAAGTAACCCTTTCGGCTTTCTAACGGCTTCTACATTTCCAAAATTTCCATAACTGTTTTATTACATAAAGATGTACCCTATGACAGCACATCACCTGTGTGAAGTTAGCCCCACATTAATAAAGTTAAAGGAAATAAGTAGAATTCTAGATGCCCTCCTAAGAGTTCTAGGATTCTCAATCGGTTTTCTATAAATAGTTCTGGCATTCTAAATAGTCAAAAACGATATTTCAATAAAAGAGGGACCAACTTCACACCACCCGTAATTTTTATTATGCGAAGCTCTTGAATTTTTTCTTGATTCGTTACGAGTCATCAGGATAATTTACAGAATTTGGGGTGCGAAAAATTATTCTATTTATTTCTAGGAACGCCAACATTTTCAACATTCAAGTTTTTCTGTGGATTGTAACTAATTTACATCAAAGAAAATTCGTTGATATGTAAACATCCCCCGTAGATATGTAATAATTACATTATGAATTGCAGATTTACAAAATAAAATGTGACAATGTACAGCTGCTGTGTATTTTCCCAAATAGGTTTCAAAATTACATCTCATAAATAAATTAAAATTAAAATGAATTGTAAAATTACATGGCGAAGATGTATCGCTTCATTTACTAAACTGTAAATTTACACTTCTGTTTGAATATTACAAGCCATCAAGTATTTTTTATAATTTCTAAGCATATTTGGCGTAAAATTACATTTTATTTGTTACAGCGTAACATTTCCCGTACTTACATCGTTGATATGTAAACATACCCGTAGAGATGTAAAAAATACATTATGAATTGCAGATTTACAAAATAAAATGTAACAATGTCCAGCTGCTGTGTATTTTCCCAAATAGGTTTCAAAATTACATCTCATAAATAGATTAAAATCACAATGAATTGTGAAATTACATGGCGAAGATGTATCGCTTTATTTATCGCACTGTAAATTTACACTTCTGTTTGAATATTACAAGCTCTCATGTATTTTTTATAATTTGTAAGCATATTTGGCGTAAAATTACATTTTATTTGTTACAGAGTAACCTTTCCCGTACTTACATCACGATCTGTTAATTTACATAATAAATTGTAATGAAGCGCAACTCCTGTCCAGTCTACCGTTAATTTTTATTACGTTAGATGAGAAAGAAATATTCTATCTATTTCTAGAAAGACCAAAATTTTCCAAATTCAGGTTTTGCTAGAAATATCGCTGATATGTAAGCTAAGCGTAGAAATGCAATAGATACGTTACCAATGGCAATAGGTTTCAAAATTACATCTTCGAAAAACACTAAAATCACAATAAAATGTAAAATTTTGGTTGGAAAATTGTATAACGAAGATCTATTGTTTCACATACCAAACAGAAAATTTACACTCCTCTTTGAATATTACAAACCCTCATGTATTTTTACAATTTGTAAGTATATTTGATGTAAAATTACGTTTTATTTGTTATAGAGTAACCTTTCCCATATTTACATTATGAACTGCAAATTTAAAAAATAAAAATAAAAATGTAACAATATACAGCTGCTGTTTATTTTCCCAAATAGGTTTCAAATTTACATCTTTGAAATGTACTGAAATTACAATGAAATGTATTTCTTTTTGAAAAATCACATAACGAAGATGCTTTGTTTCACATACCAAACTGTAAATTTACAAGTCCTTATGTATTTTTATAATTTGTAAGCATATGTGGTGTAAAATTACATTTTAATTGTTATAGAGTAACCTTTCCCATACTTACATTATGAACTGCAAATTTACAAAATAAAATGTAACAATATACAGCTACTGTTTATTTTCCCAAATAGGTTTCAAATTTACATCTGTGAAATGTACTAAAATTGCAATGAAATGTATTTTTTTTTGGAAATCACATAACGAAGATGCCTTGTTTCACATACCAAACTGTAAATTTACAAGCCCTTATGTATTTTTATAATTTGTAAGTATATTTGGTGTAAAATTACATTTTAATTGTTATGGAGTAACCTTTCCCATACATACATTATGAACTGCAAAATTACAAAATAAAATGTCACAATGCACAGCTGCTGTTTATTTTCCCAAATTGGTTTCAAATTTACATCCCTGAAATGTAATCCCTAAAATTACAATGAAATGTAATTTTTTTTTGGAAAATCACATAACGAAGACGCTTTGTTTCACATACCAAACTGTAAATTTACAAGCCCTTATGTATTTTTATAATTTGTAAGTATATTTGGTGTAAAACGCATTTCATTTGTTACAGTGTAACCTTCCACCTACCTACATTGCGATTTGTAAATCTACAAAATAAATTAATATATAATAATAACTCCTATTCAGTCTATTGTTAATTTTTAACATTTTAGGTGGGAAAAACTCTTACATTTATTTCTAACAAAACTACAATTTTTAAAATCCAAGCTTCGCTGTGAATTTTAATTGATTCATATCAAAGATATTTCGTTGATGTGTAAACTTACACGCGGAGATGTAATAGGTACTGCTGTGGTTTGTACAACCCATTTATCGCTGAGTGTATTTTAAGTTGCATATTATAGTTGTTTTGATTTCCTTGTTGGATCAGCTGATTTTCAATTTACCGAGAATTTTCACAATTTTGTTTTGTTTTGATTAATTTTAGTTTAAGAGTTTATTGTATGTTTTAATTTTATAGTGTTAAGATTTTTTAATTAATCTTGTCATTCAAATGTCTATTGTGCTGTGTTAATGCGTGTTCTATTAAATATTGTCGTTGTAATGTTATACGCCTGCGTTGTACGATTTTGAGACAGGGATTTTTGTAAGAAAAACATTTGTAGAATTTTGTTAAGGACTTCCTTGTTCGACTATTGACGTGAGTAATTGTATTTTATTTTCTTTTCATTTTAAAATTCATTTTGCATTTTTTATTTATTTCAATCAGTACACAGCAGTACGTACGAATTGCAGATTTACAAAATAAAATGTAACAATGTACAACTGCTGGTAATTTTTCCAAATAAATTTGAAATATACATCTCTAAAATGTACTGAAATTATAATGGAATGTAAAATTACATAACGGAGATGTATCGCTTCACATATCAAACTGTAAATTTACACTCCTGTTTGAATGTTGCAAGTCCTGCTGAATTTTTACAATTTTTAAATATTTTTTAAGTAAATTTGATGTAAAATTACATTTTATGTGTTACAGTGTAGCTTTTCCTATACTTAGATTAGTATCTATAAATTTACAAACTAAATTTTACATTTTCGAAATGTATTAAAGTTACAATATAAAGTAAGATTATTTTTTGATTTGGAAAATTACATAACGAAGATGTGATGTTTCACATATCAAACTATAAATTTACATCCCTATTTAAATGTTGCAATTCCTCATGTAAATTTTACGTACAAAGTAAATTTAAATTACATTTTTCTTGTTACAGTGTGTACCACAGTGTTTGATACATCTTTCAATGCCGTCATAAAAATCTGTTTAAGATATTAATTTTGAAGAAGAAGCTAACTTCTTTCAAAGTATCTGCGAAAATCTATATCAGTGAACTTTTTGTGCAATAACTTACTACAAGCAAATTAAATGATATTCACAAATTTTGAACTGTTTCCGAATTACACTCTTCCGCCCTTGTTTGTCTCCTTGCATACAGTACAAACTAAGCAATTCCGTCAACAAAGGCCGTAAACAATGTAATTTCCACCTACGTACGTCCATTGCTAACCAACCTGGACGCGTGTAGTAGTCCACTCGTTAAAATTAATAATCAAAAACAACATCAAACGGGCAGGATGTCCCTTTGCTAGAATTCGTTAACCGATTGTCTAGAGATTCTATCGTACCGCCGGATAGCGACCGACCTCGAAACCCACCCCAACCTCCCTTCGATAACTATAGCGTAGATCCTTTACTCCACCCTCAAACCCTCTATACCGGTCAAAGATGAAGTTTTTAGATGAGGGTGGAACGGTCGGCGCTATCCGCGATATCCTTGGAACGGGTCAGGTGGGTATGCATCAACTATTCTCGATACCTGGGGCTTATTTCCACCACCCCCCACCCCCTTTTCACCCCTACCGTTATCATCCGGTCGACGCCGACGAGTTATCCGCATAGCGGCGCCGATGCAGCCAACGTCGGGGATCAAAGGGTTCAAAGGAACCTCGACGTCGACTGAACTATGTGAAAAATTAATATTTCGCGAAAGAGATTATTGCTATTTTAACCGTAGTGGGGCGTAGTGAGGGTGGAACGGATGTAGGGGACGAAACGTCGTGTACGTGATTTTTTTTCCTTTTTCTCAACCCCCCCAGTGACAAAGGGCTGTGCTCCGTAAGCGTAGTCATGGAACACACACGAAATTTCAAGGATGTGAGAAGAAGCGGGGTGTGTGGGAAGAAGGCATTTTTCGGTAGCGAGTAAAATAACTCTAAGGATATGGAGAAATTTCTTCTTTGTCGTGGTAAAATGCTTAAAATTAGTGGAGGATGGATATGAAATCAGGATTTGGTTCAACAGCAAAACTGAGAATAACGAGGGCTGCTTGAAAAGTTGTCGGCTTGACACGTAGGCAAGATCAAATGCTGTAAGGTTGACAGATATTGTAAAATTAATAGGTAAAAAAGGGTCTAATTCTTCATTAATTAGGTCACATTGAAAACGTGTGTAACACTCGGTTAATATTAGCATACATATGTTTCATCTTACCAAGGATCTTCAGTGCTACTGGTCAACCTAATATATTTCCATCTTAAATTCTCATTCAGTTATTCTTCAACTCATTAAGTATATATACGAATTTCTCCGTATAATACATTAGGTTGACCAGTAGCACTGAAATTCCTTGGCATCCTACAGATACGTGTTTCGAAATTTGGACCAACGTCTTCGGGAAACGGCTTCGTTTATATCAAGTCACCGAAATGCTGCATAAGCAAGGCAAGAAAGCACTGTACGAATGAGATAGTAGGTTTTAAACTTAGTGGACGGAAATCTTTTAATTAGCACTAAATAATTACTTGCTGCAACGTCTATACCAAGCTACAAAACCATTTATAGAGCGAGAAATTGCACCAAAAACATCAAGGATATTTCTCAATTGGCCTACATTCTCGAAAGCATCCAAATAAGCTCCATTTTTTATATCATTCTACAGAAAACAGTCTGATGAAATTACATCAGGCTTTCTAGCAGGTCAAAAAGTGTGTCAATTCATCTATTTGGAAATTGAGGATCCAGATATTCTCTAGTAATTCGTGCATTATGAGGACCAGTACCATCTTGTTTAAAGCAACAGTCTCGTATTTGTCCGTTTAGTAAATTATTCGACACTTGTTGTAAATCATTTCTGCACCATCATGACTTATAGGTCCGATAATCCCCCTATTAAATATTCCACACCATATACTGAACGCTGAATGTGTGTTAAAATCACGATTCCTTTTATTTGTTGTGTTCTTTGAAGGCAGACCAGTAGTACGTATTTTTTTTTCATATTAAAAACGCGTTATTTTTTCATTTACTTTCATCCGACCATATAATTTTATAAAGAAAATTTAAACCTTCCTTATATTTCCTTGTATACCACTCTCAAAATCTAATTCTTCTCACTGTACCTCCTGCTAATATTCTTTGGCAAATTCAAAATTTATAAAGTATCATTTTGTTTTTTTTCTTAAAATAAAATGAGCAGTAGATTATGATATAGCAAAATCGGTTTTAATTTGCCAAGTACATATGATATAAGAGCCACATTCTTTAAAATTCTTTATCAACCTTACAGAAATCGATGAACTGAGTTGACGTTTTTCTGAATATAAATTGTGATGGTGATTCTCTACCACGTACGGAGTTTTCTCCACTCGAAATAAAAGATTTAAGATTATGATTCTCTCGGTTTTTAAATCGAAAATTATTCATAATAAGAAAATATTTTTGTAAACAAAATTAAGCAGAGAAGGCAACGAAACAACCCAATGTTTTCAATTTTTCAATTTTAACACTTAACACAACTAGCAGTAACAATGATAAGCAAGATCTACTACTGCTTTTTAATTTATGATGTGATAGATATTTGCCGATACATAAATTACTGTAAATTTGTTATGTACGTGAAGAAATGAATAAATTTCAAAACGCGGTCCTTATCTTTGTGATTTCAATGACAAATTTTAATCAAAAAGGTATTTTTTCCCCAAATAGGTAAAGTAATAATTAAAGATAGTTGAAACATAAATGAAACGTAAAAAAGAAAATAGTTCGCTATTTAACAAAATGAGATTAAGTTGATGGTGATTATACGTATACTGAAAAATTTTGAAAACGTCATCTTAAACAAGGCTTTACATGAGAATAAAGAAGTGATTGTTTTATTTGTTTTTTTTCTATCTATTCAAATAACGCAGTGAAAGAAAAATGGGAAAAGAGAAAAAAAATATTTCAGAACTTCTCAAAATCTAAAAACAGTACCAGAAGCGCATAGACATCCGGGGATTGTGATTCCTCAATAATTTATATTTTTTCCCATTTAACCAAACCTGTATCTCTTCCGGTATCTGAGATGCCCATGGAAATGATTCTTACCTTGGGCATAGTGTATATATAAAATTGCGTATACTTTTTGCAAGGGCCTTGTTGGCGTCACTGATCACTAATTACAGATGTCAGTTGAGTGAGAAAAGAAAACCTTTTTTGTCTGAAGTCTACATACTCATTCTATCCATGATAATAAAACCAAAGGGTAAAAACCTCATTCAAAAGTCTAAATGTAATTATTGGCTAACATGTTTCGGCCGACTAGCCATCTTCAGAGCCTTGTTAAAGTAGAGACAAAAATTTAAAAAGTAAAATAAGTTAAACATTCTGAAAAAATAAATTAATTAAAATTATGAAATTATAAGATTTAAATTTTAAAATTTTCAAAAGTTAAAACTGCACAAATACAAATGAAGAAAAATGTCTGCATAATTTTAAAGTTTAGATCTTATAATTTCATAATTTTAATTTATTTTTTAAAATATTTAACTTACCTGCGTTTTAAATTTTTGTCTCTACTTCAGCAAGACTCTGAAGATAGCTATTCGGCCAAAACATGTTAGCCAATAATTACATTTACATTTTTGATTGAGCTTTTTACCCTTTGGTTTTACTATCATAGACATCACTCAATTTGGACATAACATTTTATCAGTGTTGTTTGTGCACATCCTTAGAAACCTTGGAAAGGAATTAAGCTAAGCTAGATCACTTAATGCATAAAATTTGAGATTAGTCTGTCAATAATCCGAAAAATATTTTTAAGTACATAAATGTACGAATATCATTAACCTTCTATATAGATATCTATTTTAACTGGCAATAAAATCTCAAAACTACAAAGTAGCACATATTTTTTTTGAAATGTATCTTGTTTATGCCTTAAAAGTAATTGAAATTTAAGAAAATAAGAACTGATGAACATTACAAGTACAAAATTTATAGAGGGCGTGGTATACATATGTATACTAGAAGTATATATATTCAAAATGTCCATTCAACAATCTCGACAGGTGCCCCATTGCTCTCTATCGATTGTTTACGTGTTGATGATCCGCTATTGCTACATTTTTTTTTTATGCTTGCCATTCTCTCTGATTGATTCGCTTTTGTTCTAAGCCTTTGTTCGCGTTTGGTGGCGCTGCGGTCTTTTGTCGGAAATGACGACTGAACGTGGATCTACGCCTCCACTTTCAATCGTCATTCTCATAGAACGATGTCGATGCTCGCTTGTTTCCAGTGAATACCGATGTTCATTTATTGGAATCATGGAGAGGGCGTTGAAGCAACGTTGTCTCTACCTATTTGTGATGGTAGCCGCTTGTTTTACAGCGATTTCTCGTTGAGTATTACAGAGCGTAGAACGATTTGATAGAACATAAAAAAAAATATGTTGAAAAGCAATCTGGCTTTTGTGAAGTTTAGGTATATATGTATTGGAGAATTTATGATTTAGAAAATCAATTTAGAAATACATGGATAACTACTTTAAAGCTGTGATACCTTTCACACTAAGACAAGAGATTGCATCAACGCATGGACACGCATGTATACATTGATTTAAAACTTTTGTCTTTTAAAGAAAAATGCAAGCACCTGTATTCAAGCTGAGTGCTTTTTTACGCGGAAGTATTTTAGTTTTATTCATGTTCCCACGTGCATAAGTCACAGATATACAAACAAAAATAAGCAAAAGTGAATTTTTCGCGCGAAGTTAAAGAAATTTCAGAGATAATTGGAATCTGTTCAGTTAATGCTGATTTACTTATAAGCCAAGGAACTTTTCAGCAGTTATATAGTGTTTGAAGATTTTAAAACTCTTATACACGGGAAAAACGATCTTGTTATTTTCAACCATTTTTCATGCATTTGGTTACAGTTACTAAATTACTACTTGATTTAAGAATATTAAAAATATTCCTGTATTCAATCAAACAAATAATTTGGTTAGTAGATTTATTCGAAGCTAACGCCGTATTTGTTAATACTATATATTCACATGGAAATAAAAATAAATATCGCATTTTATTTTCCTATAGCAGTTTTCTCCTCATATAGTACAGCAGATGAGCAGATGTACTTATGTGTAGTAGAGAAATTGTCGTATAGATGGCGCATCTCCTATTTCAATCCAGTAACAGATAATATTTCGCACAAAATAGGCTGGAAACTACGATCGCAACATACTAATCTGGTATATTTACTAGAACAGCATCTGGTGGGAGTCATCGCCATTGAAAGGACGATTTCTTTAACGGCACACTAGAGTGCTAGGGTGGTCAGCTGCGACCAACTTCCCCAATGCTACTAGGATTTACAACATTCTAACGGCAAATCCCCTCCTTAGTGCATGGGTTTTTGGAGATAACTCATTTTCATTTCGATTGAAAATTATCACGGCATGTTGTTGTGTTTACGCTTAAGTCTAAAATGAATAAATGTTATAAGAAAAGGAAAAACCTCTTTAATCAACATGCTTACCGTTTTCTGCCAATCTGCATAGTTTTCAAGTGCAAAATAAAGAAGACTATCAATATGTTTCACTTCAAGGAATAAACTGTTTCAACGAAAAGTATACTATTTCCGAAGAAATGAGTGAATTTAAAATTATATTCCTTTTCAAGGAAATACCAAATCATAGAAAACGCAAAAACTATTGGTTTAATACAATTCCCTTTAAATGAAAAGGATATTTCTCTCAGTGCATCATCATAAGAATATCAATTACATATGGGCCGTCTCATTGAAGCGGTTCGCTAGAATGTTTTGAACTTCTAGAAGGAATCTGATTGTGAAACTCACAGAGTAATCGCCAATATGTGCGATGCAGGTATAAAAAATATGTGCACACAGTATGCGTTAAGCAATTATGAGTAGTGTGTTTCTCAGATAACAACTTGCGCCTTACGAACAACACAATAATTATATGCATAATTATTTACAATGAAAGAAACAACATTGGAAACCTGAAAATTTTAACAAGACATCATTATTAAGTTTATTAATCGTCAGCTTATACTTCCAAAAGAAGACATATCGATAATTTTCAATTAATTTTTACGAAATTTATAACAAAATCGTTCAGTTAAACAAAAACATTTCATATTAACTACTATACGCAATTCAGCGAATTTCAGATTAAAATGATATACAATAGACAATCAGGTAGACACAAGATCTCCAAGGCTTAGCGCTTAACTTACAGAACTACCGCGATAAATAAATCCGGAAGGTCTTTCGCTCTCATGTTGAAATCGTTGCACGGTTAAAGTCACTGCCGTCAGCCGTCCTCTCACTCGCGTGATCGTAAATTTTCTTTAATTTAATAACATCAAGCAAACGTGTCTTACATAAACACGTCTCGAATGTGCCTGGATGCCAGGAAAGATTGTAATTTACGAAACCGTGAAGGAGAAGAGTGCAGAAGTGGCTTTTGAGAGAAGCGTTGAGAGAGAGTCGAAGGTTTAATTGTGTTGTCCTTCGAATCGTTACAATTTTGGTGGTAAAGATCTGCGGCAATGTTTAGAAATTAAACAATATATATTATTGTGAATTTCCCGGCTAACGTTTTTTAAGCAAAAGAAAAATAAATGAATAACTTTCTAATTAGATCTGCCTTTTCTTTGCAGATACCTTCCTACAATGATAACACAATACAATTCCATTAATAAACAGTGCAATCATTTAATAACATGTATAATTTATTAATAAGTTTATATCAGAAACAAATAAATAGAATGAGAACTCTTACTCAAGGTGAGTATAGTTATTTGGAATATTCAAACAAGTATTATCAATTATCCAGTATAATTTAGATTCTTTAATTCAAAAAGGAACTTTTGAAATATCCCGCGCTATCATAAGAGAATAGAAAACCACCAACCACGTTTGCCAACTTATAAAAGTTCAGAATTTTAATCTTATACAAAATAATAATACCTCAAAATATTATAGAAGTTATACATTTATTTATATAAAAATTTAAACAATGTTTTGACCAGATACCTCGTTTATCGGTTTATATAGACGCCAGAGTACCTCCGAATGTGATTTCCTTGTAGTGACAATCCAGATTCGCTCGTATATTCACTTCCTTCGTTACATTCAGGATGTATGATTAGAGTCGGAACAGCAAACACATGCACACTCCCATGTAGAACAAGTACCCATGTATAGTAAACACCAAATTTGTGAATTTATCCCCTTCGATACCAGATATACCCAGCAATATGGTTTAATTCATTTATATTTGATGAGAAATGACACAGCTTTTTCTAAGACTCTCTTGTCAACAACCCACCCGTAACCAAGGATTTTCATACATTTTCTTTCAACGAATTACATTGAGTCACTCCCCATTCAATCAAAATAGATACCTAGGATACCAGGCTATCGTACAGTTGTCAGACGATAAATTATATTCAACTTCCATGACTACTAATCGATTTAATCGAAATTATACTGGACTTACAAACAGGTGCGTACATAAAATAATAATTACATTTCAATATGGTTGATGGTTTCCCTATATATGGGTATATATTGCTATGATCTGCCACCAAAACCTCCATACGATTTTTTTAAACTTTCTAAATATATTAGGTAACAACTCCTTATATTTGCTAAATAATTGTTCATATATGTATATTTTTATTTTACAGTGACAAATACAATCAAAATACATCTCAGTCATCTCTCTTATTTTTGCAAAGTTGTAGACAACAAATCCATTTCATAGTTGGTAAATACTTGGGATCTCTCTAGAAATTATGTGCTTACGTGTGCTAACCGCCTACAGACAACTAGGCAGATTTAACTCTTCAGTGATCAAAAGAATACTGTCGCGTGTTCACTCCAACATGGACTCCAAAGTATCAAAATATGTTTCATTGTGATTTTTTATAATGGATTATCCGGCTAATGTTGTTGTTTTATCACAAATACAAAGCTTTTATTCTTAAATCTGCCTTCACTTTATAGATAACTATCCTTCTATGTTTAATGATATTCAAAAGAATATAATCTCCGTTCGTTAGATGGCTATGAGCTTATGAATATGCTCGACATGTCTCGAATTCACCACTACAGACCATGTGCATTAGTAATCTCCCGTCTTTTTGTAACCAATGAGTAGTTATTTTTATATTATTTTAGTAGTAGTAGGTAGGTTGCCATGATGGCTGTTATGTACTATAAATCAATAGCTTGTATATTGTTATTAATTGGAAATGAAAATATAATGTTCTTTTTCATTCAGTTTATTGTTACACAATTATCTAGACTACATGTTTCGGCCTACCTAGTAAGCCATTTTCAGGTCTCTACAAGTATATAATGCAAAAATAGTTATGATAATTGAAGTTAAAGTTAATATGGAATAGAATTAATACATTTATGATATACAGTTGATTGTTAAAATTATTGTTATTTGCCTCGGTGTTATATCATTAGCCACTTTCAGATTAAAATCTTGTCGACCCGAATGGACGACAGGATACGTATAAGACAATTTTCGCGCCCAGGGCCGATCGGGCTAAAAACAGACTGGGTTCATTAGAAAATACCCAAGAAATAAAAACAGCGGATCCCAACTAAATATTAATATGGATACTGCACCTGTATTTATATATCCTGTAATTAATCTCAGCTCTTTCCTGCGCTGTTAAATAATTTACATTAAAAGGTTGGATTAGATTCATGTTTATTAGATCTTGAATAAGTTCGTGAATTTCGTTTTTGAACTTGGAGCAATCCAGTATAATGTGATTTAAGTCTCCGCATTCCTTCTCACAAAACTTGCATAATTTGTTGTCTAGTATACGAATCTTTTCTTAAATGAGCGGGGACTTATCATGATTAAAAGTTAGTTTTATAATCTATGTAATTTAATTGTATCAGTGATTGTTCTTTATTGTAGGAAAAGAAAAAGGAGTCACAATCATAACTTTCTGCGAAGCAATCCAAAAAAATGTGGGCCAAACGCAGCACCCCAAGGAAGTGTAATTTACTTTTACTTGCGGCAATGAAAAGTCGAAGTCATGGCTGATGGAAACTGTGCCCAAGATAGATGCAGGAAAAGGCGTTGTTCTCAGAGTCGGTTTGGCAAGGGACGTCATCAAGACCACGAAAGTCATTACTTGGATCCCGAATGAATTTCTGGGAACAACGAAAACGGAGAAAATGTTTAAACTCCCGGAAGCCCAGGACTAAATACTAAAGAATGACACGTCATATCAAGCAAGGAAGAACTCAAGGGAACAACCTGTGCCTTGAACATCGACAAAAATTCCTTGAAGGTGCTGAACAGCAGGAGCCTTAAACCCTACTTAGGGCTAACCCAGCTCATCTTTAGAATAATTAGGGAGAAGGAGACATGTGGGTACACCAGCCTTCCCCATGAAAGCTGCTAGCTTCTGGTAGTATTAATATAACCCTTAAAGAGGCACCTTCGCTTGCTGAAGGATAAGTGGTAGGATGTAGCTAGAAGTCAGAGGTAATGTAATTTACGATATACACTTCGGTAGCGTAAAATCTTGTATCTTTATCAAGAAAAACATGCTGTCACTAACACTGCTAAATTTCTGCTTTAGAGATCTAGCAGATAAAACATTGGAAGACAATGGAGGTGTCAAGAATTTAATAATCGCTTCTGCTTACGCTCCATATGATGAAGTAAACCTCCCATCCATCAATAGAAGTGGAGAGACTGGTACAGCACTGTGATGACTACATATAACCTCCAAATGATCATCTGGGCGGATGCTAATTTCCATAATATAGCATGGGGAAGCACCTTTACGAATAGAAGGGGTGAGTCACTTTTAGATTCGGTGCACATTGTTTTAGGTTTAGGTTTATCTTTAAATTTCGTTATTTTGGGTGAAATTTGGGTAAAAATCTCAAAAAACTCCAATGTGTTTTATCAAAATAATTCCATGGAAAATTGAGTAGTAAAAAAGGATTTTCCATAAAATAACATGATAGTACAAAACCTTCAGGCAACCGCAGCTTGATGCCCACAGTTTATAAGGGTACAATTTTTTCAATTGCAGTGTACACTGTAAAAAATTACAGTAATTTTGCCATGGTAAATTAGGGATATTACATGTAATAACGTTGTGAATTTACCACAAAAATCATGCAAAATTTGTTTTACATGTTTTTTCTAGGATATTTAACATGGAAAAAAGATTTCGGTAAAATTTATAGCTTTTTCATGTAAGTTTAACATGTAATAAAAACTCGAAAGGATAATACAGGAAAAAACATATGCAATTTTATGTTTACTATCAAAATTTACTTAAAAGTAAACGTTTGAACAAACATAAAACTTGAAACTTCATATATAAGTAATCAAATAGATGTGATGGAACAATAAATAATAAGAGAAGGGGAGGAGCCAAAATGAATTTGCGTTAATTTTGCAAGTATTTGAAGATTGGGGCATAGTTACTTTGTATTTGGTCATTTAACAGTGTTATATTATTGTCTTTTTTATGTTTATGTATTTCGTATGCTTTTAGCAAATTTAATTTCATTCCTTATCGCATTGGTGTAAAAGGTAGACATTATTTTTATCATTAAATGTGTGTCCTATTTCTATCATGTGCTGATATACGCTAGACTGTACTTGTTATTTATGTCTACAGTCTACTAGCATGTAATCTAGATAATTGTATAACAAGCTACATGTTACGGTCTATATTAGACATCTTCAGGCTAACTGCAAGTTAAATCTAAACATTGAGGAAATCGAAATCCTGGACGTAGAAACATTCTATTTTCCTCACAACTGTTTGTTCATATTAACTCTGTTAAACAATATAGCCACCTTTTTCCTTCAGGTCGGTAACTTTCAATGTGTCACGAGTGCACATGTCAATTTATTCTCTTTAATTACTTTGAGAGTAATACGTTAGAGATTTGAAGTTTTTAGGTAAATTGTGATTGGGAAAATTCTGTCGTTTTGAATACTGTGTTGGGAGCGTAAGACATTCTGTCAAATCTCAGGTGTCAACTGCCTCCCGTAGTTGACGATATGCAGCCAATCTTAGCTTGACTTCAGAAGCTGAAATTTAGTAAGATATACTGTCTGGTCTAAAGGTTTGTATTAATTTTGAAATATAAGAATGAAACTCTAATGCCATGTTTAATGCAGTATATATGTTTGTTTAATGTATCGTAGAATCACTTGGTAGTCCCGCAATCATCATGTTCCTTTAGGAGTGTTTTGCCTGTCTTTGTTCAGATGGTTTTTCAGGACTTCTGCGACATTATTAATTCGTTAAGACCTTAAGATGAACCGTCTCCAATGATAGACCTTGATCCTTGAGTCTTTTTCAAAACAGAAACATGTATTAGAGGAACACTAAAAGTGTGACACCACAGCAATAATATCACAGTTAAACAAACCATGTTAAGACGTTACAAAACGAACAAGTCCTATAATTACTAACTACGCGGACAATCGCCCCAAGCTAGTTTCCTAGAAGCAACGTTATCATTTACAAGTTAATTATAAAAATAACTTTATTAATGCGACATATACCTACTATACGCAGACATGTTTACCAAATCATTTTCTCACATTCGCCCGTACGCCAAAAGTACGTCTACTTTGTATGTATAATATTCCATTTCACAGCTAACATATGTACATAACGTATGATACATCATATACTTTAACTAAAATTTAATTAATATTTCCTCCGTGACGATAATAACAGTGTCCGAAAAGAAAGAGCGACATCGGACGATATTACCTAAGCCGAGCCGACTGTTTTACTGTTAATGGTAGTGGCGAGAACACGGAGGCAAAACACCGGGAGCAGTTCTCAAGACCTGGAGGGCAGATTGCGCAAAATGACCCGTTCGGAGAGGTCATAATTAGTACGTAACACGGCTGTTTAATGTTGAACTTGACGTGTCGTCGAAGGATTGAACCGGAACCGAAAGAAAAAAAACACATTTCTAATGTGAACCCATTCTGTCGTTCGAGGAACATGACTTTTGTAATGCAGTGTGGCAATATGATTAACAGAGTGGATTATAAGAGGATGTATAAAGAGGAGTTCTGTGAATTACAAGAGAAAATGTTAGGGTTAAATATACAGGGTGATTTTTAGTAGATGTAAGAGACTTTGTGATTATTTTCGAGAAATCTTCTAAGGTAAAAAAAAAAAAAAATAAGGATAGATTTTGTTTTTTTTTATTATTTTAAACCCGTCTCCATTACATTCACCTTACATTACAGTTACATTCACGCTCATAGAAACTTTTACTAGCTGCAGGGGGGTACTACTAGGTACAAGCATATGAATACGAAGATTCCGGTTGTATTTGTGATTATACCTATAATAATCGTCAAGTAAAAATCAGTAACAAACGATTATGCATGTATGGAGGAAGTGCGACTTAAAAGATCAACTGCGTCTGTTATTCTTCCTGTTTTAGAGCTAGCCTCCCAATCCTATTCCTTTCAGAAAGTGTAGGATATCAGAAGGCCTGAGTTTAGGTAAGTCTCTCTCTCCGATTTCACATGCTCCCAGGTGCAACGCGCTTGAGTTACACAATGCAAAGCAGTTTGGATAGATGTTTCATTTTGTTCCCCACAGCATGTATTTTTTTTTTATTTATACTTCGACCAATTCACTACGTGAAAGCTAAAACATTGTGACAATTGATGTAATGGTAAAAATGCAAAAATAAATGTATCTATCTATCATGTACAATCAGATTCTTTTCCTAATCTAAGTCTAGTATGCCCTGCATGCCAATTTACAATGTCCTGAGAATGTTCCTGTTACTCTGCGAATATTCTTCTTACTTAGGTTAATGCATTCTACTAAAGGTTTCTAGAAAAGTTTTAGCTTGCCTCATTCCCTTGAGATTCTCTCAATAAATTCAGATTGTCTACGCCATTGCACTTTTCAGTTTCTTCAGTATTGCGCTGTTACTTATCCCGCAAAAGGGTTCAAGCCCTAAGAATTTCAGGTATTTCAGGCCCTAAGGTATTTCAGGCCCTTTCTTTGCAAGATTATCTGTTATTTCATTTCCTTCCACCCCAATGTGACCTAAAACCCACAGAAGTTTGCTTCCTCATTTACGAGAATGAGTGAGTATCCAAATACCCAGATCAGGAATAGATTATTAGCCCTATTCAATGTGCGGGTGGTGTTGACAATACTTGTATACGCCAATATATTGGTATGGGTGCTGTATACCGAAATTTCTGTAGTGGAAAAGAGCCAGCCTGGAAAGAAGGATAATTATATACACAATTGGTGAAGCTACCATCGAAGCGAAGGCGGGTGGGGAGTGTCTGCAGGCGGAGTTTTATTTTGCTTGCTCTGGGCTACCCTGGTGGAGTAAAGGGCTTTAACTGCCTGTGGTATGCTTAACACCTTACAATGAGTCGTAAACACGGTTTTCAAAAGGTTTAATGGAGTGTGGGCAAGACCGACAAACAAAGCTTAGCAAACGCAAGTTGTAACGTTAACAAGAAAAGGAACGCTAGTAGGCCTACAACCACTAGTGATAGGAGATTAAAGGATTTCATATGTCAAAGAGGAGAAATAACTTGAGGTTTGGATTGATCAAACACTTACATGGAACCTACATATCTAAATACCTTACGCCCTAGACAGGTGCAGGAGCTGGTGTGAAGGAACTGAGGTTGCTGGCAATTCATCATTATATCAGTGAAATATTACCATGGACCGAGGTAGTTAAAAGAGCCGATTCTCTCTGAAAATCATCCTGCACTTAAAGCGATTAGTTCCGTAAGTTGTAGACTCTAAGCTGATTTGGGACTGTGTAAGCGTCCTAAATGAGGCGGGCACCCAAAGGAAATTAACATTGGCTGGTTTCCTAGCCACTCAAGCATGAGGAGGAATGAGGCGGCCGGCAATCTGGTCAGGCGAGGTTTATCGAGGTTACACATACAACAATTTAGAAAAATTCAAAAGTGAAAAGGATCTAATTTAATATAATCTGATTCCCCATACCGTCATTTTGTTAGAAAAATTGTCCAACACTTTCATGCCTTATTGCCATCAACTAAGCAGATTTATTACCCATATCCAATTCGTATTATATTACAAACAAAATAGGTCAATTTCCTTTTGTTCCACCAATATATCTCCAATAAAATCGTTCCAAATTACACCGCTCAGGAACAAATACAAAAAAAAAAAGAACACACATCGAAACATACATACATAAATCGCTATTACACGAAAAACAGGGGGCGAATTTAAAAGCCATCAAATTCGAACGCTACGTGCCACGGCTTTAATAAAGTGGAAACAATCCGTCATTCATCGTCGGCACGTTACAAACGAAAACAATTGATTGAATTTTGATCCCGCCAATAAAAACAAAAGCCGCACGCACACAGACACAGCTGCTGTCGGTCTGACGCTATTTTCCGATGAAAAGCGTTTACCGTTCGCTCGTTCATTCATTCATTCGGAAATGTAATCCACATATTTACCCCACGACTAGCGTTAATTCCGGACAATATTGTCGATCAGATATTTCCGCGGGCTTTTTTCTCGTCGGTCGGTCCGACTGACGGCAATAGAACATCCATCCATAAATGTTGCGTGCGTCAGGTAGGTGGGTTTATGGTGGAAGCGTTCTCGTTGCAACGCGGCAACGGTGGCGGGAATAACAACGCGAGCACGTTTCTCGCTTCAATTCCCCAGTCGACGCACGCCAACTTGATGGATTGAACGATGAAATGCTTTGATTCATTCGGTGTATTCCAATTTTTCCGCCGATAAGGCCTCCGGCTATACATTGTAGATGTATTCAGCTGTTTACATCAACTGCCGATTGATACACAAAGCTAAGTATTATTAGCAGTTGTAAAAGGATGCGGATAAATGTATATTATGTAAAATGTCGATGGTTAAGACACTAATAAATTAATGGGTCCCTCATTGTACTGCCACTACATAGAAATAAGTTAGGTTTAAGAAACAGATAAAGATGTGCTCAGAGATGACAATCGGATTACCGGAACCTCGTCAGAGTTTTGCGAGCATCGCGCTCACGAAGGGATTGACGACGAGGTATTAGCATTCAGTTTGCAATTTCTGAAGGGTGTGGTGTGATTAATAAATTTGGTGTGGAGTATAAAGTAGTAGTTTATAATTTACAACCCCCAACCGTAAATCCACGATAAGTACCCTTTTATATACCGGTATGGAATTGTATCACTTTGAATGCGACTTCCCATGTATTACTACTAGCACCTTACCAAATCGTACCGATAATTTGTACTCCCCAATTCCCTCCGCGCGCGTGCGTTCATAATGCTCGGCAACTACGGTGGGTTTTTATGCATAGCTTTATTCCCCCATTATAAATGTTCATTGACCGAATGTGTGTATAATTTAGTGCAATAAAAACGAAGAGGTCGCGACAGTATAAATTTAAGGTAACTGGAGCAACATCGTCCGCACGTTCTTTTAGAACATCTGTTAACATGACTATATAATTCAACTCGAATTCTGACAGCGACACAGCACCCATTAGATCAGATTTAAATTAAGGTTGAGGTGCTCATGACTTCCTCAATGCACTTTTCAAATCTATTGTGGTCCCTTTTTTGCTAGAAAAGCTTCTCCAATTTTCCTTCTTAATTAGGCCTATCATCCTTGAGAGGGGTATCTTTGTGTAGCTGCTAGCTATGATGTTATCCACGCCCATTACTAGAAAGATTTTGACAGAATCCGCAAATAGCATTGACTACCAGGTCTATATTGTACATATGCCTATTTAATCTGTAATAACCGATCAGTAGACCTACTATCATTTTGACAGTTTTCCTATCTTTACTCAGCAGGTCTTTAATAAATTTAGGTCTTGAAACTCTTTCGACTGCCTCTGTCTCGATGACTTTTGCCACCACTCTCTAGACCGATTATGTAACCAGCCATTGATGGATTTTTTTTAATTTGCGATTTGGTGATGCTAAAAAAAGAGCGAGCTTCAACAAATAACCTTGACAAACCTGTTGTAATGATTTGGTTGGAACCAAATCATTACAACAATAATAAACACCCACATGAAAATATAGGTGTCTATAACCTAATTTGTAAATTTGCAATCGTTATTTAGCCTTCCAATCAGCAGGTTATTTTATGATCCCATTACTTCTATTATTGCTATATTTCTTCAGTTTTTAATCTTAGGGCTTTGCTTTATATTTTCTTTTTTAGCTGAATTTTCAGATTTTTCTCAGGGTCTGGTATTTAAATTTATCACTAAAGCCAACGTACTAATTTGGGGGAAAAAAAACAAAATTCGATTGGGGTCACTTTGTTGCCTCACGTGGTCGTCAGTGCCTTATTATGATTTTACACATTGTGGATATTACATCTGTAATACGATGGCAAGAAAATATTTGTCCCAAAGTAAATTAGAAAAGGTGGAAAACAAACTTTTTGTTGATATTTCTGACGGGGAAAACAAAGAAACCCAGTCTAAAATTATGGAGTCATCGGAATCCTGCTTTAAAACATTTTTACCTTAACGATGTTAAGAAACAGAAGAAAGAATTACTGAGATTTATTAGATTTGACAATCCAGATATGCGATTACAAAGGCGAAAAAATAGTTATTTGTATCACCAGGCCAGAACAGTTTTGCGAGTATAAGTACGAATACTCACAAAAGAATCTCTGGCCGTGTAATACACCATGTCTTTTGGGCCGACAAATCCAAATTTTGAATTGAAAATAGAAAAGAAATTTTGACACTAGGGAGTTGACAGTACAAGTTGGCACACATGTTACATCCTACCTTAGTATTTTGACGTTTCCGAGAATAAAATATAAAATATAAAATTTTTCTAGTTTAATATCTATTTATCAATAAAACAAGTGCCATGAAGACGCCAGTTCATTGTAGCATGGTTAAACAGTAGTTTAATGACAATTTATCACACATCTGTCATGTGGAATCTAGTGAGGCTAAACTTTAGTGACACTTTGCCTGCCTTTGAAGTACTGCAAAATGAGTGTTTCTAGACGAAGGCGCAAAAAAATAATTTTTCAATGTTTCCCCATCCATAATGTGTCAGGGTGAACACTATGTAATTATATGATGAGCGATTAGACAATATTCACGGTGACAAATCAAGATCAAGGATGAATTGGGGTTGCGTATACAGTTTTTTTATAAAAAAATTAATGAATGGGGATACATGTTTAAACTCCATCTTCAAATCGTAAATAAAACACAAAAGTCAAAAGAGTATAAAATATATTAGAAATGACCACTATAATATTGTTCCACCACACAGTAGCTTCATCAGGTGGATAAAATTAACTAACAAAATATAATATGGCAACCTATTTATACCTTCAACCTAGGAGTGGGGAATTATAAAAATCATTTTGTTCATAAAGCGCTAAACCTAACTTACTATATCTATTAATTTCTAAACATTCAAATAAGTCTAATTTCTTACTTTTCTTATGAACATGCAAAATATCAAAATTATTATTAAACTTATGATTACGTTCTAAACAATGATTAGCAGATGGTACAATGAGCACCAAGCTCAAGTGCCCGGACATCAAGTGCCCACCCTAACTTGAATGAATGAATGAATGAATGATTAGCAAAAGTTGAATATGTCTTTTAATCTATGCAGCTTTTAGTATGTTCGACACATACCGACACTACTATTCACACATCATCACACCACCCCTTTAACCATAAATTGTCTGCATATCAGTGTATAATTCATAGATTAGTTAATGTTCCTATGAATAAAACAAAGTTTGAATTAGAACTTAATAGAATTTACAAAATAGCTTTAAATAATGGTTACTCATTGATTTTATTAATATATTTTATCCAAAAAACAAAAATCTCATACTCTTTCTTTAATATACCCCAAAATTTTTAACAAAGAACCTGTTAATTATATTTCTATTACTTATTTCGGCAAAACATCTGAGGTAATTGGTAAATTTATCAAACGTATAAATAATGTCTACGTTTCATATAAAACTAATAATAATATTAGCATGTATTTAAAGAATAACAAGGACAAAACAGATAGAAAGTTTTACTCTGGTATATATAAATTAACTTGTGAGTGTGGTAAATTGTACATAGGACAGACAGGTAGATCTTTTATTACGCGTATTTCCGAACATACTAAAAGTTACATAGATAAAAAGACAGATTCAACTTTTGCTAATCATTGTTTAGAACGTAATCATAAGTTTAATAATAATTTTGATATTTTGCATGTTCATAAAAAAAAGTAAGAAATTAGACTTATTTGAATGTTTAGAAATTAATAGATATAGTAAGTTAGATTTAGCGCTTAATGAACAAAAAGATTTTTATTTTTCCCCACTCCTAGGTTAAAGGTATAAATAGGTTGTCATATTATATTTTGTTAGTTAATTTCATCCACCTGATGAAGCCAGTGTGTGGTGAAACAATATTGTAGTGGTCATTTCTAATATATTTTATACTCTTTTTACTTTTGTGTTTTATTTACACTTTTTTTATTATTGACTGTCTAATATTTCCAGAATCCAAACTGTTTGCTACAATGGTTATACTTCGGAATTATACGTTGCAACATCAGGTGTTCCACAGGGCTCAAATTTGGGTCCTTTGCTGTTTTTGATTTTTATCAATGATCTTCCTGGCATCATTTCGTCTCACAAACTTTTATTTGCAGACGATTTAAAATTATATCGAAGCATCAGCGATTCTAGTGACTGTACTGCTTTGCAGACAGATTTAAACCGGCTCTCTTCATGGTGTGAATCCAATAGCTTGCCCCTGAACATAGAGAAATGTAAGATTGTTACTTTTACTAGAAAACTTAATTTCATAACGTATAATTACAATATAGACAACGTCAACTTGGCCCGGACCGATCTTGTTAGGGACTTGGGTATTTTGTTTGACCGCAAGTTAACTTTTACAAATCATATTGAAACAATTTGTAAGCAAGCGAGACAGAGCCTTGGGTTTGTTGTTCGCCATAGTCGATGTTTTTCTAATGTATTTCTTCTTAAATCTTTATACTTTTCTCTGGTAAGATCGCGGTTAGAGTACGGAAGTCTTATATGGTATCCATACTATATGGAATCCAAATGTCAATTGGAGAAAATACAGCGTAGATTTGCTAAGTTTTTGTGGTTTCAAATAGATAACACCTATCCACAGAGGAACTTCGACCATTCCATTCTACTATCTCGCTTTGATATGCCGTCGTTGTCATATAGGCGTATATGTACTAGTGTATGTTTTTTTGTTCAACTTAGTCCACGGCTTTGTCGATTGTGCTGAGCTTTTGGCCCAGTGTAACTTCTTGATGCCTCGAATGTCCACTAGACCCTCCGCTGCCTTCTATTTACCGTTTGCTAGAACCAATTTGATACTCAAGTCGCCCTTATATGTCATGTGTAACAACTACAACAAAATCTTTCACATAAATGATATACATTTCAATAGCTTAAAACAGTCCCTCTCCGAACATTTTGACCAGTTTGTTCCCTAAACCGTAGTTAATTTTTCTTCTTATTGCTATTACTGTAAGTTTACACTAATTGTTAACTTTAGTTACATTAGTTGACCTACTTCTATTTTATTTATTTTTTTTATAATCTATTGTACATTGTCCTGTAATTGGATTTTACTTTTTATCTGTTGGACAAATATATACTAAAAAAAAAAAATATATATTTAATCTAGCTGACTAGTGCTGATATGAACGGGAATCCTCTCCCGATTTACCCCTTCTGTCATCGTTTTACACATATTTTTACACGCTTTCAAACCATACATATATAACATTTACAAGCTATAAAGACGCTTACCGAGTTTCCATCCAATTCTCCAATTTTATTACTCCAGAAATCCCCCTCTATAACAGAAAGCATTTTATTATATCGGTAGATTTCCCCGATAAACACGGGAGGGTGACAGACTAAGAAAGGTACAGCGACTCCCCCCTTCTTCTTCACCTCTTTTCCCGATAATTTACGGAAAACCCGCTCCCCATTAACAAATCCTTGGCACCGGCGAATAAAAAAAAAAAACAAAGAGAGAAACGAGTAGAAATCTATTTCTATATGTCAAGGGGTGGGTGACAGGCTTCGTTCTAATTCTTCCGTATCACGCACACCCCGGAGTCAGAATAGAATTCGTAGATTCGACGCATGTATATAGAGAGAGGGATGAGCGGGGTTCGGCGTGGAGTTAATAAGAGGGGGAGGGTGTAACGGGGCGAGGAGATGGAAGCGACAATTCGACGACCCGTTCAACCCTATCGCGGGCGATCCGTTAAATACCGGTAAATTATAGTCATTTTTCATTTGTTTTAATGATTTCCATAAATTACGGCCGCGTAGGTATCGGGTGGTGGCCGTCCCTGGATGCTATCGTGAAGTCTGATAATTATTAGCTTATTCCGAAACGGACCCCGCTCCTACCCCCCGGCCGCCCCCCCCCTCTAACCATTTGCGTCGATTTAATAAGTCTTGAACCTAACGAACTTGGGGGCGATTATTTTTGTCGTCGCCTGACACTTGGGCGTTTGATCTTTATCCTTTTGACTTCCCCCTCTTCGCTCGCCTACACGGCTGATGTCTTGGTCGTTTTCGATTATTGCAGCGAATATAGAATAAATCGGTTGAAATATTAACTCGGAAGAACGTCAAAATTTCGATGAAAGGAAATAATTTTTACACACTCATAAAAATGGAATTGTAATAAAACATATCGAAGTAAAATACCACTTATCTTCGATAAACAGTCGAAGTCAAATAACTGGCAGATATTTCAAATTGACACGTTCTTTCTTCGGTCATGGGAGGAGGCAGTTATGTCTGTAATCACTAGAGACCGGATTATATGCAAAGTGCATGTATTTTATTTTTTGCACATCTTTAATTATAGTCTATATGTAGACGTATTACACTAATTGAAGTTAATTAGCGCTGATTAGGATTGCATATATTGCATATTTAGGCATTTCTATGCATATTTTTACCAAAGTTGCATATATTGCATATTTAAGCTTTTTCTTATCTTTACTATTAGTAAGAATTCCTAGTAATTCTAATGTAGATCGACACACCGACAATTCTCAGAACGATAAATCTTTTGCATTCGTTTCTCTAATACTTTTTTCCAAGAACTGCACGTGTTTAATTTCGCCTAGCAGAAGGATGTGGTAAATACGTTTTATTATTATTAATTCCCAAATAAACTATTCATTCATTGAATATCTTTGAGCGAAACAGCATGTAATTGTGTTACGTTTTTAAATACTGTGCGTATATACAATGAGTATAGTGAACAAATTTCTTTATGGATTAAACCATATCCTGAACTGGTAAAGGATGGGACAAAATATTTTGTCGAGCCTTCAGTAAACTGTTAAGTTTAATTTTACTAAAGCTTACAATTGTTTTTAAATTCTTTAACTTTTCATATAAAATGACAATTGTTTTGTAGGTGTCTTCTGAGAGAAAATACCTGATTGATCAACACACTGAAACTCCATCACATATTGGAAATGTGAAAAACTAAAGCGATCCGCATGTATGCCAGCAATCTATTACGTCAATGTGTAGCATCAACTTCACGAAACTCAGAACAAGAAGAATATAATACGGATCTATCTAACGCATTAATTTCATCTAACATACCATTAACAAGATTAAACAATGTTAATTTGAAATCATTTCTGCAAAAATATTGCAAACATAATATACCTGACGGAAGTACCTTACGAAAAAATTATGTCGCATCTTGTTGCCAGCAAACAATAGCAGAAATTCAACAATTGGTAGGGAAATAATTTTATTTACATGGTAGATGAAATACGATAAGTGTGGCGTTATATTGCTCATTTGTAATAGGAATTCTTCATAAAGATATTGTAGGTAAATCATATTTAATTTATTGTAAAGAACTTCAAAAAATAAATAATGTGACAATTGCCCAATTCGTTCAAGAAGGTTTATCAAATTTCTTTTTACCTGGAATTATACCTTGTGAAAAAATTTTACCAGTGTTGTCCGACGCTGCACCATACATGATAAATTTTTTTATAGTAACATTATACATACCACTTGTTTAGCTCATGGGTTCAATCGTGTAGCCGAAGATATTAGGAATCAATTCCCTTTGATTAATGATTTAATTAGCAATGTCAAAAAAGTATTTTTAAAAGCACCTTTACGAATCCAATTTTATAAGGAGCGACTTCCCGGTGTTAAGTTGCCTCCTGAACCGATTATTACGAGATGGGGTACATGGTTAGAGGCTGCAATTTTTGTCGCCGATAATTTTGAAGGAATAAAAAATGTAATTCTTGAAATCACTGCTGACTGTAAAACGATAGTAACATCAACAGAATTGCTACAAAACCTTTTGTATATTAAGTCAAATTATAGCTTTGTTTCAAGTTCCATTCGTAAACTAGAAACGCAAGGGATGTCGCTCTCGAATCAGTCGAAATAGTAGACGAATTGATATGCCTATGTAAGAAGGTTAAGGGTGCAATAGGTGATTCTATATACGATAAATTTAAAAAGTGATAAATAAAAATGCAGGTATTGAAATTGAAGAAAGTTAAGGAATTTTGGGGTGAAACAGTAAACGATTTCGACTTTAATTTTAGTTTAGAACGTATTGCAAAGTTAAAAAATGCACCAATTACATCTGGATGTTGAAAGAAACTTTTCTATTTCGAAACATATATATTCTGATAGAAGACAAAACTTTCTTTTACACAATTTTGAAAAACATCTAATTATAAATTGTTGTAGAAATATGTTGTGAAAAAATTTTGTGCAATAAAGTTAATGTTTAAATTTCTGCTCGTATTTATTTTATGTAAAAATTTAGCATATTTTTTTTGCATATATGCCCCAGGTTTATGCATATTTTCTCAAAAATCGATGCATGTATATGCGCATATATTCCAGTTTTTCTTTGCATATAATCCGCTCTCTAGTAATCACCCTTACAATTTAGTGTCAGATATTCTGTAACATCGGTGCTCTATTAAACGTTTACCTAGATCGTTTAGATACAATGCCCATATCACATTTTAACTCACATTTATCTGTAACGACCTTTTAGATATTCCTACGACCATCCCCGGGATCACGAAATACGATCGACTTTATTCGACAAGTTCGAGGATCGAGTCGATTCACATACCGGGAAGTACTCACGATACTCGATCGAATTAATTTCGTTTAAGTTTCGGTTATCATCGTGTTTTGGAAACAAATGATCTAATTAACGGCGGAATTAGTTCAAATGAAAGGTAGAATTTGAAGCAAGTGAGCAACGACATCTTAACGTTTATTCCGCAATGTTGATTACTTTGACAAATTCTTATTTTTTTTTTTTTATTTTTTATTACTACGTGATTACTACTCTTTGCTTATTGTCAGAGAAAAGTGAATTATTTTTTTTGTATCACTTTATTAAATTAAATATAGTTTATAGATAATAGTAAATAGTGCAGCATATATTTATTAAGTGTAAATAATTCAAGAAATTTATTATCTGGGTAACAAAAATGGATTTTGTCTTTCCCTCAGAGCTTTCGTTTCCCTTTGCAATCGTAAATTCTGCAGAGACCTACGTCGCTGAAGGATACGCTCCCTAAAAACTGGCAGCATTTTGTTTGCTATACCATGTTATATAATTAATAATTTCAAAATTCGTTCTAATAACATTATCTGGTAATAACTGTTGAATGTGTTGAGTTATCTCGAAATATTGAATTTGTACCTGATTATATGAACAAACGCGTTGGACTCTTTAACTACAGTCTTTGCCGATCATTTTTGTAATATGTTTCATCCCAAAATGAATTAGAAAGAGAGGGAGAGTTACAAATGTCTTGATCTCATGTGGCCGCCATACAACTCGATAGCTCCTGGCAATCGAGTGTACGAATCGATGAATTCGTGAAATCGAGTATCGTGAATGAGATTTTTAGGTATTCGATTAAACATGGCGAATTCGAATCGAGTATCGAGTTTCGTGATCCCGGGGCATTTTTCTGAGAAGAAATCCTAATTAGAGCCTGCTTGCCCAGTCGCCTATTTACATCGAAATTTTGGGCCTATAATGCTGTGGGTTTTAATATTTGGAAATTCATTATTTTCAAATGATTATTGCTGATTTATCAATTTTTTATTCACAATACGTTCTAATTTGAACACAAATTTGCATTTTAATTTCCGTTGATGCCCCAATTAATTGATTAAAATGAAGAAAATACCCACAAATTGACAGTGATATCCGTGAGTCTTGTGTAAGGCGCAACATACTGCTGTGGTTAGAACCCTTTTCACAGAGTGTATTGTGTGTAAGTTGCATAGTTTGCTTGTTATGGTTGTTTTCTTTGCTTAAACAGCTGCTTTTCGATTTACCGAGAATTTTTCACAATTTTTATTTTTGTTTTGTATAAATTTAAGTTTAAAAGTTAATTGTATGACTTAATTAATTAAGTGTTAAGTTTTTTTAAATTATTCCATTCATTAATTTGTCTAATGTTCGCTAGTATTGATTTAATGCGGATTCTATTCAATATTGTTGTTGTAATACGTCTGCGTTGTACGATTTTGAGAGAGGAATTTTTGTAAGAAAAACAATTGTAGAGTTTTGTTAAGGAGTTCCTTGTTCGACTATTGACATGAGTAGATGTATTTTTGTATATCTTTGTTGCCCTTTGTTATCCATTTTGATTTAGTAAATTTAACATTTCTGAGTTTCTTTATATAGCCAATCAAGGAATTCTTATCGTGATAATTGTTAATATATTGAAGAGTGCACTTTATAGATACAAGATCAATTATTATTTTTTATTTAGGAAGATAGTTTTTTAGCTTTTTTTCTCATTATATTTTTAAACAGTTAATTTTCTGTTTTTCAATTTTGCTGTTTTTTTTTTATTTATCAATCACCTCATTTGGGTGAGTAGAAGTATTGTTCTTGCATTTAGTTTTTTTTTGTAAATTTCTAGTAATTGTCCACGCTTAGTTTGATTTTAATTTGTGAAACCACGTGGATAGAAATTCAAAGGTTGTGTATTTTGGATAATCTTCCTGAACAAACAAAACTTTTGCTTTGTATGGGAAATAGCATTGTTCTAGTTTAATTTAGAGTCAAGTACTTTTTTTTGCTTTAGGCCAGAACCTTCAGTTCAAGGTTTTCTTCTGCACAATTTGTAATTTAACCCGTTGTTCAAATAAATTGATTAATTTGCACGTTTTTGGGTAATTAGAAAAGTCTAATTTCTTTCACTCACAATTTACTTTTAGTGGTAAAATTCAAGTTTTAATTCGCAAGGGTAACTCTGAGGTTAATAGTTCTTTTGCGTTCATTTTTAAAATCTTTTTCTTTGAGCTAGCTAAATTTATTTTCTTTTCATTTTAAAAATCAGTTTTGCATTTTTCATTTATTTCAATCAGTACGCAGCAATACGCATGTTAAATCTTATTCAAATTTGCTAAGGACCAAATTTTAAAATGTCTGGTCTTAATTTCCATTAAATTCCATGCTTTTAAAAACCTGATTATGGTTATCAAATAGTAGCTAAGTTGGACAATTCATTTATTTAGTTTTTTTAGCCATCGTTCTAAAATTGCACCAGAAATTATAAATATAAAAATTAATTACTAAAAATACTGGACATAAAATACTGCCTCAGAGGGTTCGTGTTCTTCTTACATGGGATCAGAGCCTGTTCTTTCCATTTCTTCAGCTACACTCAATACCCTAACAAACCAGTGTCCAGGACAGCAAGATACTGTCTGGCAGTAAACTACGTCAAGTTGTAGGGCTATTGATTGGTCACTGCAAACTTAATAATAAACACATGCACAGCATAGGACTGACTAGCAGCCCACTCTGCCGTGCATGTTACCTAGAGGACGAGACACCGGAGCACAACTTATGTGACTGTCCGGCGCTTGCCCAACTTAGAGGTTCCATCCCTCTGGGATGGCCCAGTATGGCCAGCTTTGGCGGCACCTCACATGGGGAGCAACAATGGGCCCGGTTAGAGTGGCCCAAGTGTGCGTGGCTAGCCACCCTTCTCAACCAACAATCCAGAATCTAGACTGCCTCAGAGAACATCCCTCCACGTACTAATGGTGCTGGAATCAACACCGATACAGGTCTATTCACACTATATATCAACGAACATGCAAGTCACGGGCCCGTCACAGTCCAGTCAATTTTCAATGAATTCACACTGGCTATCTACCGGCAGTCAGTTTGGTGTTTCGAATTGTATAAAAATGTTCTCCACTTCAATTTTAATAAAAATTGCGCATATTTTGGATAAAGAAGAGTAGTATATATGTATATATTGGGATGAAATTTAATAATCGAAATAATTCACACGGAGCACGGTGGAATATAGGATCATATTTGGTGTTTATTTTGTACGTAACTAAATCTCCATTAAACCTATTTACAACAAAAGTTTATTATTTTTCTTAATAAAATACTTTGCAGATTACTAATACTGAGTGAATGTGACTGTGTGATGTAAGTGCGCACAGCGTCTATGAACAACAAACACCGCCCGTCAGTTAGGAAAACGGAGTTGGAATGATCGAGTCAAAACTGCATATGTTTAGTAGAAAAGAAATTTTGCTTTGACGGTGACGGGCCCGTGACTTGCATGTTAGTTGATGTATAGTGTGAATAGGCCTTACTGCTTTGAAATGTATCAACTTATCGTAAGTTTATTATTTATGGAGCCATCACAAAATGAATCAAAAATATTAACTGTTTCACGCTTTCGTGAAATATTTTAATTATAAAAATGTGATTAGTTCACTAATTATTAAATTTTATACTAGGTATCAGGAACAGAATTTTATAATTAATGGTTATTGGACAATACTACGTTCTTCTGGAAATACATTTTTATTGTTTTTAAATTACACCATAATCTTCATTAATTACACCTATCGATTCCGTAATTATATTCGAATTAAAGATCCACCAGGGAAATTGCAACCAACACAAACATTCCTCCTGTACACAAAACAACCTCACAGGGGGTCAATGCCTAACGTATTTTTAACGAATCGAATACGTATATGAAACGGGAGTATATCAGAGACAATGATCTGTTTCCGGAGCGGAAGTCGCAAGGTGTACTATGTCATTATAAAACGAACTTCTTCTTCTTGTTGTATAGTCAGGGGGGCAGAACAGACGTTCACAGTTCACAAAACATATGAGATACAAATGACTGGGTAGCGTAAGTAAGTTTTCATTTATAATGTAATGAATAGACGGGTATTTTATGTATAAAAATAATATATATGAAATAACGTGTATTAAGAACGATATTTTCTTTATTCATGTGCAATTTTTTTTTATATTTAGAGAGTTTACCAAGCATACATTAGCATTGTTTATTGATTAGTAAAAATACTTAAGCGGAGCATTATTTAAATTTTTCTTTTTTCTTGTGAAATGGGTGCTGGGAGATTCTACTCATTGCTATAACACAAGATGCAACAACTTTTAATTAATACAGTCAAGTAAAATTGTTTGTCGATTTTGTTAAATATTAAATACAATACAACTTGCTTTTTAGCATATGGCGTATGTGTGGCCTTAATATTTTCAAGAATTTTTGCTTCGTTAAATTTTCATCCTAAATTTTCGTCTTTCTGAAGTTTCACAAACATCAGCTTGCATAATTCATTTTTCTTGTTTTTATCTCACTTTCGAAAAGCTTGTACTGGGATTTTTGAGAGTGGATGCATCTTGTTGCAGTTCAAAATTCTATACACAGACATAGGATGTTCAAAAACACGTTCCAAGCATGAACACCTTTAAACTAGCAAATTTTTTTTTGTTGAAATGGAATATGGTGCTCTTCGCTACAGTATTGAACACCATAAAATTCTGCATCGATTATTATGAAGGCTTAATAATTTCCTAATTTTGAAAAATCACCACTTCTTATATAAAATTATCTGAAATACATCCAAACCCATAGTTTCAAGCAAGGGAAACATTTCAACCCTGAGGTTTAAAAAAACAATGCTTTATGTCATTTTTATTGTTTTCATTGTTAATAGCTATCTAGACTGCTTCCTTCTGATTTGACCGTTACGATTTATGATTACTTTATTCTCTTTATTGGGTTTTCTCTGTCTGTTGTTGACAACAATTAAAGGATTATAATAGCTTAACCAAAATAGATTTTATTGAAGTAACAAAATTATGCTTGGAATCCACATATTTTATGTTTGATAACAAATTTCACCAACTGAATTTTGGCACAGCAATGGGTTCACCAATTTCGGCAACCATGGTCAATCTTGTGATGGAAGATTTAGGCGATAGGATCTTCATAATAATAATAATAATAGTAATAACAATATTTTATTGGCAGCAGCAAAATACAATGACAAAAAGATCCAAATAATAAGAAAAATGGCCAACAGGATCATCTTCAGTAAACCTCGAATAGGTTTCCTGTTATTAATGATGACCCTAACAATTACAGAAACACAAAGATACAGAGTTACAGATACAGACTACAACTAAATATACAGCAAACTATATGCGAGAAACTTGCTCATCCATTAAATTATTGAAAACGACTCGTCTAAATGCACGAAAAGACAATTGTTTAACGCCAGGGGTAAGTGAGTTAAATAACCATGCTGAAATATAACTAAAACTCCTCTTGAACAACTGTGAATGATGTCTAGGTATAGCTATTATATCTTTTCGGCGGATATTAATATTATGTATGTCAGTGCGATATCTTATTCTGATTGATAAGTAAGGCCGAACACCAGAATTTTAAAATTTTATAAACGAAACAGTAAAAATAAAATTGTCTACGACGAGCCATGCTCAGCCATTCAGCCTCCGCAAGTTTAAAGATACTCTCTGACGTCTCCTTATTCCATAAATAAATCTAAGGCAGGCGTTTTGCACCACCTGAATTCTACGTGAATCAATTTGGTCCAAGCAACTTCCGTCAACAACATCACAAAAATTGAAATGTGATAAAACTAAGGAGTCACACAATTTTTTTTTAATGGCAATATCCAAGGAATGCCGATGGGGATATAACATTTTTAAGCTACAGTAAGCTCGCCTAACACAGATACTAATATGATGTTTAAACTTAAGATCATTATCGATAAATAATCCTAGATCTCTCACATGTTTTTGATGTTGCAGCGGTATATTGTTAATTGTTAATACGATATTAGGAAGAAAGCTAGACCTGATTCTGTTGCCACCAAACACTATGTAAGAAGATTTACTTTCATTTATAAGCCGGTAATGTTTTTCTGCAATAGTATAAAGGTTGTTGAGATCACGATTGATATCGTCAACAGCTCTACAAATGTCATCAGCAAAAAAGGACTTATATGGTTGTGAGTCATCGGCATAGAGTTATAGGTTACATGTGAAATTATAAAAAAAACAAAAACATATGTGCTGTATAAACCGAAAACAATAGGGGATCCAATATAGGTCCTTGCGGAACTCCAGATCGTATCATAGACCAATCAAACACATCACCACCAGCCACTACAGCCTGCCTCCTGCGGTGTCGTCCCGGTAATAAACGTCCTTCCTCCATGGTTGATCCTACGAGTAGCTAGGGAAGAAAAGGTTTACCTCCACAGAGCCCCGCATGCAGAGGTAAATCTAAATACAATGGGGTGCGCCAGGTGCCCCAAGGTTGAACTAGTAGACTGGTCTTCTATCCAGTCACGCATACCATCAGCCTAGCCCGCCACCTTAGCATTTAGGTTTTTGTTGATGTTGTCTCCTCTCGGTCCGTGCAGTTAAGCCAAGACCCTCATTCCTTTCGGGACCTGGTTTAACAGTTGGACTTTCGGCAGCCGAACACAACAACTGGCATCGTTGTAGAACCCTGTTCAAGCCCTTAACCACGATACGACAGCTTGGGCGAGGGAGGAGTGGTTCACGGCAACGGTTGTCATTCACCTGCCCGCTTTTAATCAGAGAGGACGAACTTATAGCCGCCACTAACCATCTCGTCTCAAGCGAACCCTGACAAGATGGCCTTTTCCCTATGCGCCACCCCGGGGATGCGCCTGGTAAGTACTCTCAACCCCTGAGAAGACTAGGACTAACAGCTACTAGAAAAAGAACGCTACAAGGCTTACAGCCACTAGTGATAGGAGGTGAGCAAATTCCATACGTCAAAGAGGCGAAATACCTGGGAGTATGGTTTGATCAAAGGCACACATGGAATTCACATATCCAAAAATTGACTAGTAAAGCCACCATCGCCCTGGGCAGGTGCAGGAGGCTCTGTGGAAAGGATTGGGGCCTTAGCCCCAAGATGACTCTGTGGTTGTACACAGGGTAATCAGACCCTGTTACGTATGGAGCAGTAGCATGGTGGCTAAAGGCGCGGCAGGCGGGGGCGGCCAAGGCGTTGGGTGGCGTGCAGAAGTTAGCGTGCCTGTGCGCCACGGGGGCGTTGAGATCGACCCCTATCGCCGCGATAGAAGTAATTCTGAACCTGCCACCAATACATATTTTGTACAAGGAGCCGCAAGGTCCACAGTACATTGACTCTTACATAGTCAATAGCCGATAAGTAAATCGCACGGGCTGACTATAAAAAACTGCTAGACGAACTCAAGGAGGCCACCTCTTTTAGGATGCCATGTGATGCCATGGTTCGAACCCCTAACCTAGATAAGAAATATCAGGTTATAATACCAGATAAGAAGACTGGGAGACAGTTGCCCCGGTAAGAGCGGACTCAAACTGGTTTACTGACGGCTCTAAACGGATTAACGGGCGTTGGAGCGGGAATATACACTAAAAAGCTAAAAAGGCTTTTTCGGTAAGCTTCAGCAAAGATACGACTGTGTTCCAAGCTGAGGTTGCTGCAATTCATCACTGGTGTCCGAGAGATAGAAAGATGTACCGAACCGGGTAAAAGCGTCGCTATCTTCTCTGGCAGTCAGTCCACACTTAAAGCGATTAGCTCCTCAAGGGTGGACTCTAAGCTGATTTGGGACTGTGTAAGCGCCCTAAATGAGGTGGGCACCAAAAGGAAAGTAATCCTAGCCTGGGTCCCTAGCCACTCGGGCGTGAGAGGAAATGAGGCGGCGGACGAGCTGGCCAGGCGAGGTTCGTCAAGGCCATTCGTTGGAGCCTCTCTTTCGGCACTACCAAATCTCAAATTAAAAAATCCATCAATGAATGGATATACAAACAGTCCAGAGGTGGTGGCAAAATCACCGGACAATGGCAGGCAAAAGAGTTCCTAAAGGAGCAAGGCCTGAACTCACGAGAGATCTACTGAATAAAGACAGGAAGACTGTCAAAATGATTGTAGGTCTGCTGACTGGTCACTGTAGACTGAATAGGCATATGTACAACATAGGCCTGGCAGATGATGCAAACTGTAGATTCTGCCAAGAGGAGGAAAAACACCAGTTCATGTGCTGTGCCAATGTGAAGACCTGGCGAGGACAAGGTTTCTAGTAATGGGGGAGGAGAACCCCACAGCTAGTAGCTATATAAAGAAGCCGCTCTCAAAGATGATAGGCCTAATTAAGAGGACAAAATTAGAGAGCGTCCTCTAGGAAAAAAGGGGATCACAATAGATCTGTAAAGGTCGCGGTGAAACCGGTCGATAGGCCACCCCAATCTTAATCTAATCTAATCTAATCTACGTTTCAGTTTTAAATTTTATTAACTTACGGTCACTGCTCATACATTGTCACTGCGCTGGACTCTCCTTTAATCATTTTAAGAGACCTAGGTACCAGTCCGAACGTTTCAAGAAACAATTGTAAATATAAAAACCAAATTATTTATATGCCGTTTTTACGCATACAATTAAATGTACAAGAACCAAAAAAAAAATTCGCAAACTCATTTTTTTTTTATCTATCCAAAGTAAAAATCCCAATCCTTCACCGTCTTATAAGGAATAAAACCACCTCTATCGCATCGAAAAAGCCAGCATCCCGTCTGCGGAAACGCTCTGCTTTCGGTCTCAATTTCTCCCCTAAACTCATTTTCCCACATTTCCCAATAAACCGATATCAATAGCAACCTGTTGAACGGCCGTACGATCCCGGGGCCTGCACGTTCGACAGGAGGTGGGGGGGCGTCCCTATTTCGGGATCGGAAACTCGTCGCACCGATCCGACGACGAGGGACGATTTAAAAAATACAGCGGCACGCTCTATCGGGGCCTTTTTCCCCGATCCTGGCGCTGTATTGGACCAGGCTGTATCATCCCGTGGTCGACTCACCGTTTGTCCGTTCCCCAATGACGGACGACACGTATAACAGCGTAAGGGAACGTGTTCGACAACGTTATGATTTTTCAATAAACGTCGTGTTATTTTCCGCGTGCTCTTTTTTCCAAGAGGGGGATGCGATTTGATGTGTAACGGAAGTCGGTAGTCGTGTTTTTTCGAGGGTAAAATTGACGCTTTTCATTGGCGATAGATAAAGTTATATTGGTTTTTTGTTAGGGATATCACGTATATGATGTTTTATGAATGCTTGTGGCATAAATGGCTGTAAAGAGTATCGATTAACTGAGGGTCTTAGTCGGATAAGTATGGTGAAGTGGCCCTAGAAGAGATTTGTAAAAAACAATTATGTTTTAGTTTTAGTCAGAAAGGAACGTTAATCCAGGAACCTTGGCTTCTGGAATCCAGAATCCTTGACCTGGGCAATGTCAAAGGGGCCATCTTCTCCGGCACCGAAGACAAACCTAGAACATGTATCTATGTCCCAAAGAATATAAAGGCCTATCCCATATAGAACTACTGTGGCAGGGATATAACCACCGCACATCTAACCTGTGATGTACAAGGGGGCCAAACATCGGTAGTGATCGCTTCAGTTTATCTGGCCAGTGACAAACCAGTTCATTCTGGCCTTCTTTTTTAGGAGCTGGTGGAACACTGTGATGGAAATAACAAACATTTAGTTATCGCCTGTGATTCCAAAGCTCATCATGTAGCGTGGGCAGCCGTAACACAAATGATAGAGGTAGACTCCTGAGTGAGTTTATCTCCTCCACTAACCTTGATATACTTAACAGAGGATGCGAGCCTACGTTCGTCACCTCACGATGCCAAAGAGTAATTGACATTACCTTAGCGTCAGTGGGTATCTCAAGTCACATACTAGACTGACGAGTGTCTGAAGAGGCATCGACGTCAGATCTCTGATGGTTGTGTTTTCAGATCGACCAGACGAGTGTTCAAAAAAGACTGAATACCGAAATCCAAGGCTGACGGATAGCCAGATCTGTCTGTTAACCTTCAAGGACTGCGCCCATGGGATGGCATGGAGATCGGTGGCCTTGATCAACTGGCGGCTGGGGTGAGGGCATCGGTTATGGATGCCTATGAATGCGCTTGTCCACTTAGGGTCACATCGGAAAGATGTAAAAGACTCCATGGTGGAGTCAAGATCTTTCTAAGTTGAGAATTAAACTTATAAAGCTCTTTAATAGAGCTAAATCAACCAGATCTGTGGAGGACTGGGAAGCTTACAAATTTCTTTGTAGGCAATATAAGAAGGAGATCCGTTGTGGTCAGAGGCGAGAAACTTCTGTGGCTCTGTCGAATCGACCACTAGTCACCACAGTCATCAACTGGAGCTGTTAAAACGACAGGATGGCACTTTTTCGTCGACCTCCTTACTAGCCTACCCAGGCTGTCGTCTAGGACAGCAAGTTACTGTCTGCAGCTTTCTCGCAGTAAACTACGTTTGTTTATAGTTGTAGGGCTATTGACTGGTCACTGCAAACTTAATAAACACCCCACAGCCCACTCTGCCGTGCACGTTACCTAGAGGACAAGACACCGGAGCACATCTTATGTAACTGTCTGGCGCTTGCCCAACTTAGAGGTTCCATCCTGGAGGAGTTCTGGCCTAGTATGGCCAGCTTTCGCGGCGCCTCACATGCTACACTGCTCGAGTTCATTCTTCATTTGGGTTGGCTCGAGTGGGCTACGGGTGAGCGACTTCGCCTGTGGAAGGTAGCACAATGGGCCCGGTTAGAGTGTGCGCGTGGCTAGCCACCCTTCCCAACCAACAATCCAGAATCCAGAATCCAGAAGGGGCTCATATAGAATTACAATAATAATAACGAACATGTTTCCCTGGTAATTCTCTCTTTAGATCTTTTTTTAAAAAGTTGCTGCAATTCCAAAGCCTATATATTGTTTTTTTTTCAGAAATTTTAAGTCACAAAAGCAGTCTAAGAACGGAAAAAAGACCAAAAACCCTTTTTTAATTTATCCAACCTTTCCTCAAATATTTGTTGACTTCTTTAGGGCTACAATTGTGATTAACAGAATAATTATTGGAAATGGAAACAAATAGTTAAAATTTAATCTAAAACTTATACAATTACTTAAGTTTCTCTTGTAGAATGCCCCATTTTTATTCTTTTGTCGTTTTTGGTCATAGATATTTTTGTAATAACAGTTTCCTTTGAAGTGAAGAGTTTAACAATATTCTGTTAATAATATATTTTTTTTTACTACACTTACTAGCCAAGCCCCGTACCCCCGCATTGGGGCGCAAATGCGGAAGTCAAGCCCAACCGTAGGTGTGATGGAGGAGCCTCCTGCCAAGGCCACCACCTTAATATTCATATGATAACCTCTATGCAGAAAAATATGAAATCGCCTCATCTTCATGCAAATCATATGAACACTTCCCAAAACAATCAGCATGAGCTTCATTGTGCGCCATCTTTCGGTGAAGTGGTAGTAGTGTCTCGAGCATCGATAGCTAGTACGCTATAGACCTAAAAGATCTATTGTGTCCCTATTCTTGCTGCTTTACAGCTGGCCTTCCAATCCTATTCCTTTCAGAAAGTGTAGGATGTCAGAGGGCCCCACTCTAGGTAAGTCTCCCTCTTCGATTTCACATGCTCCCAAGTGCAATGCCCTCGAGTTGCACAGTGCTACACAGTTTGAGAGGAGCTGGATGGGTGTTTCATCCTGTTCCCCACAAAATCTACATTCAGAATCCTCTTCCAATCCAAGATTACTCAGGTGTCCTTTCAGTCTACAATGGCCTGAAAGTATTCCTATTAATATGCGAACATTGTTCTTACTCAGGTTGATGCATTCTGTAAACCTCTTCTGGTTATAAGTTGCCAGAAGAATTTTACTTTGCCTCATTCCCTGGAGATTTTCCCAGTCACTGGATTTTCTCTGCTCCATTTCTATTTCTAGTTTCTTCAGTATTGTACTGCTACTTAACCCGCAAAAGGGTTCAGGCCCTACAAAAGGTATTCCAGCCCCTTTTTTTGCGAGGTTATCCGTTATTTCGTTTCCTTCCACTCCTGTGTGACCCGGGACCCACAGGAGGGTTACTTTGTTTCTTTTGCCTAGCTCATTTAATTTCCCTAGGCATTCCCAGACCATCTTGGAACTGATTTCATATGAGCTCAGCGCCTTGATGGCTGCTTGACTATCAGACATGATGATAATCTCCTGCTTCCGATAGTTTCTATCCATATTGAACTGAACACATCTTTCAATAGCGTGTATTTCCGCCTGAAATGTACTTGGATATTTTCTTAAGCTTTCGAAATATGTGGTTCTAGGCCCATATATTCCTATTCCAGGTCCCTCTGCCGCTTTGGAGCTATCAGTATACCATTTGATGGCATTTCTATTCAAGTTCAAGATGGTGTTATGATCCCACTCGGTCCTGTTACTGAGCTTTATGATGAATTCCTTCACAAAGCTAAATTTTTTTAACATATCATCCCGGGGCATATCCCAAGTTTGATAGCTAGTACGCTAACATCATTACCACATTCCCCGGTAGTTACAAAATGCGGCGGTTAGCTTTGAAGAGAAGTAGATGGCGCTTGTAGAATTCTCAGTTATTTTTTATATCTTTCTTATCATGAGCGATCTGTTGAAAATATTTAATGTAGGATTATTTCTAATAAACATGATAATATACTGTTTAAAATGCACCAACAAAAATGAGTTAGGTATGGAATATGGATCACAAGCAATATATAATACACAGAACAGAAAAATATGTTGTTTTAACGCACACCGCATCCAACAAAAAATATTATTTTATCCAACAATTTTTCCTGCGTAAATACCCTTTGTATATCAACACCAATAAATAATTTATTTATTTATATATTTCATTAATATCTATGGTTGGAAAAAAGGTTACAATTGCATGAGAATCCGATCTTTAGTAATAACTAATAATTCTTACCAGAGTAAGCTTGGCAAGTACTGGGTAAACGCATTCGATTCTCACCTAATCATCAGCGTTAACCGACGAAATACGCGTTTTCAATTCAATGATTAATCCTCACCGTATTGTTCGCCGACGGCCATCGAACGCATCGCCGATCCTCGATTGTTTTCGCGTTTTCCACGGCCTCGGCGTCAGCGTCATCGCGTTTACCAGTCGACCGTCAAAAGCGAAACGAATCCGCGGAACGTCATCGGTCCGAATGCGTTCGATTGTTTTGACGGGCCGCGGCGCGGCGTTCGCTTTTGTTCGGCCCCCGCTCGCCAGGCCGCCGGCCGCGCCGGAGCGATACGATTGAGATGTTCCGATGTTGTACGTCTGATGACAGCTGTCCGAT